>OX352772.1:195779273-195926550 GCA_947095535.1 Poecilobothrus nobilitatus
AATAATGCGATCTTCGAACTTTTCCTTCAAAAGATTCATTGTTTCTCTTGCTGTGTGGCAAGTGGTAGCGTCCTGTTGAAACCACATATTCTCTACGTCCAAATCATCAATTTCCCGCCACAAAAAGCTTCGGATCATCTCCCTGTAGTGATTTCCATTGACCGTATTCGCATTTCCATTTGTGTTTTCAAAAAAATATGGTCCGATGATTTCTCCTGACCACAAACCACATCAAACCGTAACTTTTTGTGGATGTACTGGTTGCTCTAAGATAACCCTTGGATTCTCTTCACCCCAAATGCGGCAATTCTGTTTATTGACGTAGTCATTGAGCTGGAAATGAGCTTCGTCGGTGAAGATAAATTTTTTAAAAAAATTCTCATTTTCTTCTTGCCTTTCGATTGCCCAAGAAACGAATTTCCGACGTAATGCATGGTCAGTTGGTTTTAATTCTTGCGTCAGCTGGATCTTATAAGCCTTTAAATGGAGATCACAATGTAAAATGTTGATTAATGTGGATGGTTTGATGTTTAATTGCTGCGAACGATGACGAATGGAAGTTTTTGGATCTTCTTCAACACTTCTGCTCACAGCTGCTACATTCTCGGTTGAACGGCCACTACGTTGATAAATGTTGCCTCTGTTATCAAGAACAGATCCAGTTTCTAGAAATTTATTAACCATCAGCTTGATGGCACGATTTGTTGGAACATTTTCTCTACCAAATTTTGTTCGAAATTTCCGGCATTTTTTTTCTACCTGGAATTTTTATACGAGGTTTCTTTAGGTATATTCTAAATACATTCCGGTTAGTTAATATGGAACGTTACACGAAGGAACAACGTGTTTTTATTATTACAACATTTTTTGAAAATGGTAAAAGTTTTCAAGATGTAATTAGGAAATTTCGAACAAAATTTGGTAGAGAAAATGCTCCAACAAATCGCGCCATCAAGCTGATGGTTGATAAATTTCTAGAAACTGGATCTGTTCTTGATAACAGAGGCAACATTTATCAATGTAGTGGCCGTTCAACCGAGAATGTAGCAGCTGTGAGCAGAAGTGTTGAAGAAGATCCAAAAACTTCCATTCGTCATCGTTCGCAGCAATTAAACATCAAACCATCCACATTAATCAACATTTTACTTTGTGATCTCCATTTAAAGGCTTATAAGATCCAGCTGACGCAAGAATTAAAACCAACTCACCATGCATTACGTCGGCAATTCGTTTCTTGGGCAATCGAAAAACAAGAAGAAAATGAGAATTTTTTTAAAAAAATTATCTTCACCGACGAAGCTCATTTCCAGCTCCATGACTACGTCAATAAACAGAATTGCCGCATTTGGGGTGAAGAGAATCCAAGGGTTATCTTAGAGCAACCAGTACATCCACAAAAAGTTACGGTTTGATGTGGTTTGTGGTCACGAGAAATCATCGGACCATATTTTTTTGAAAACGCAAATGGAAATGCGATTACAGTCAATGGAAATCACTACAGGGAGATGATCCGAAGCTTTTTGTGGCGGGAAATTGATGATTTGGACGTAGAGAATATGTGGTTTCAACAGGACGCTACCACTTGCCACACAGCAAGAGAAACAATGAATCTTTTGAAGGAAAAGTTCGAAGATCGCATTATTTCTCGTAGAGGAGGACTGATGTGGCCACCAAGATCGTGTGATTTGACACCGTTGGATTTTTTTTTGAGGGGTTTTGTGAAATCGAAAGTGTACAGCAATAATTCCACAACAATTCAAGAGCTTAAAAACAATATTATCGAGCAGATTTCAATCATTGAGAACAGTTTATTGAACAACGTGATTCAGAATTTTGGTAAAAGATTGGAAGCCTGCCGCAGTAGTAGAGGGGGCCACTTGGCCGACATAATTTTTCATTATTAACCGGAACCTATTTGTAATAAATTAAAATAAAAATATATTTAATATTTCAAAAAAAAGTCTTTTTTTATTAAAATTAAAATGATACCTCAATTTTGAACACCCTTTATAAGCGGCTGCCTCAATAATTTTATTAGATATTTCCTCAGAGTTTAGGGATGCATCACATCTTAAAATAATTTGATTCATCACTTTATCATTGTCTATAGTATTGACAATATTACGTAAATTATTCACTTCATTCCACAGCTTTTTATTTTCCTTTTTAATCATTTTATTTTCTGAGATTGATTCAGATAGTTTCACTTTAATATCGTCATATTTTGCATTTAAGAATTCCACACTATCTTTAAGGCTTGTTACATCAATGGATAAGTTATCCAATTTTTTAAGAATTTCATGAAATTTAGAATTTATTTATATTCATCTCAAATTTTTTTTTGAAAGTTAGGGGAACAATTAAAGCATTTGAATGTTTCATCTCCATTGTTCTTCAAATAGTTATAAGCATTGACATTTAAATTAGAACATGAAAGTTGCAACCATTTATTGCATGAGATGCATTTGTAAACTGTAACCTCCATCTTCACTTAACAAAATTTCAGAACTGCAAAATTCACACACATCCTTATTAGTTACATTTCTTTGACTTAGTGTATTCTTTTTTATATTTTTATTACTGGTTTACTTTTGCTGTGATTCATAGTTAAATTGAATGCATAATGTAAAATATTTTACATATTATTATATAGATTATAAGACGGTAACACAAACGTACTAATATATCGGGCAATAGAGGATGGAACATAAAAAAACGAAACTGTCCGTTCTGTACTGTTCTTCTAAAATAATTCTCTCCAATAGAACAAGACGTCAATTTACACTTTAATTTAGTTTGTTTACCTTTTTTCCTTTCTAACCTTCGAAGTGACAACACTTCTTCTAATTACGGATTAAAATTTTTTTTCTTTATTTTAAAAGTTATTAATATTATTAATATTTTAAATTTTATTTTTTCTTTTTATTAAATTATATCAAAATTAAAATTTGTGCACTTTTTAATTAAAATTTTTTTTTTTTTTTTATTTATCTAAAAACGTTTTAAAAGTGTAGTGTGTAACTAAATATATTGAATTATACGGCTGCACTTCAATGGCGGCAGGATAAGTATTTTTTTTTTTTTTTTATAACTTACTATACAAGAACTACAGTTTTTTTTCTTATTCTAAAATTATTTACACATTACAATTTTCTTTTTTTTTTTATATTAAAATATTAAAATTTTTTTTTTTTTTTTATTTTATTTTTTATTTTTGATTTTAATTTTTTGAACTACATATCTATTTATTAAATTCGAATAATTTTTAGTTTTACAATTATAACTTCTAATTAAACGCGCTCGGTTGGTTTTGTTTACTTTAATTTACATTTATTTTTTATTTCTTATTTCATCTTAAAATTTCTTGAAATTTTGGACGCATCTCCAGAATCTGAAATTGTTCTGCTGGGAGATTTCAACATTCATAACAGGGACTGGTTTCATTTTTCGAGCAACATCTCCTCGAGTCAAAACTCAATTGGGAAACAAGTTGAACTATTCTCCACACTGTTCCACCTTTCTCAACTTGTTAAAAATCCCACTAGGATCCCGGATCGTGCTGATCAAGAAGGTCACCTCTTGGATCTGTTTCTCACCTCACACCCTGAAAAATATGTGGTTTCAGTTGGTTGCCCCCTGGGTAATTCCGATCATTGTTTGGTTAAGACAAGTTTCCGGGTAAGCCCAATCCCCAATCAGAGGTCCCCTCCCAAAAAATTAGTTTGGCGCTACAGCCATGCTGACTGGGAGGGTCTTAACAACTTTTTTAGAACATTTGATTGGTCATTCTGCTTCCGTAATAAGAATGTTAACTTTGCTGCAAATGCGATTAGTGAAACTATTTTACTTGGAATGAGGTTATTCATTTCTAATTCCATGAAATCTGTTAAGAGGAGGCCCAAATCTTGGTTTAATCGCATTTGCAAAGAAGCCATTTTTATAAAAGAGGAGGCTTTTAAACTGTATCAAAACAATAGATCGGAGGCTCTCAGGGCCAACTATATAGTGGTGAGAAACCGATGCAAGAGAGTTATCAACAAGTAAAAATTCTTGTTCAACCAAGGGTTGAAACGTAAGGTCATCCACATGCCAAAGAATAGCAAATCCTTTTGGACATTTGCTAAAAGTCTAAAAGAAGACCTTAGAGGGTCCACCACTTGTTGATAATAATAGCAAAACAGTATCAGGTTCTAGAGAGAAAGCGAACTTATTTGGCAAGCAGTTCGCTTCTAATTCGACAGTCAGCTCAGATGCCACTTTCTGTTCCCCGAGTTGGCTGCTCCTTTGGAAAAATTTACTTTAGGACGCAGGCGGTGATGAAAATCTTGAAAAATCTTGATACAAATAAGTCAGCCGGTCCAGATGGTATAACCACCATGGTGCTTAAAAATACCTACTCCAGTATTTCAAAACCTCTGCGCAACCTTTTCTACCTCTCCTTCACTTCGGGTATTCATCCTACCCAATGGAAGGTTGCACATGTTTTCCCAATTCCCAAAAAAGGTTATAAAAGCGATTCCTCCAACTACCGCCCTATTGCTATAACTTCTGTCCTCTCCAAAGTAATGGAGAAAATTGTGAACTAAAAGCTTCTGAAATACATGGATCACAAAGGTCTGCTTCATGATCGTCAATACGGATTCAGAGCCCGTCGTTCAACCGGTGATCTCATGACTTACCTTTGTGAGAAGCTAAGCGTTAGCCTTCATCACTCTGGTGAATCTGATGTTGTGGCTCTTAATATTTCTAAGGCTTTCGATCGAGTTTGTCACGATGCTCTATTGGCAAAATGCAAAGCAATAGGTCTAGGTAGGGTCTTTCTAAAATGGATTGGAGATTTCCTTTCGAATCGTACGATTCGTGTACTGGTCGATGGATATTCATCTGACAAATTCAAAATAAATGCTGGTGTCCCTCAAGGATCAGTTTTATCTCCCACTCTTTTCTTTATATTTATTAATTACCTACTTTGTTTAACCTCCAATTCGATCCATAGTTTCGCAGACGACAGCACCCTTGTAGCTTCCTATGAATTTCATAGCCGCTGTAACACTAATCACCAGATTAATACAACAGCAAAAAATTTCACTATTAGTGAGCTAATAAATAACGATTTAGCCAAAATTCAAAAATGGGGTGAAGTCAACAGAGTTGATTTCAACACGAAAAAAACCCAATGCTGTCTGATCTCGCGAAAAATTGCCACTACTATTCCCAACCTATTATTCCAGGGAGAGGTTTTGCAGCATTCAACAGATTTAAACATGTTGGGTATGGAGTTAAACCAAAAATTGACTTGGTCAAATCACATTTTTGGTATAGCTAAGGATGCAGCTAAATGTTTGGGTTTTTTCTATCGCTGCAAAACTTACTTTTCTGCATCTGATCTTTTCAATATCTATAAAACGTACATTCGGCCGAAAATGGAGTATAATGCACACATTTGGGCTGCAGGCTGCAAGCTGCACACATTTTAGGCCCTCAAACAGCGCTGGGTTACCTAGATAATGTGCAAAACAGAGCTATTCGTCTTATCAACGACCCCAGTGCAACTTCAATGCTCACTCCACTTTGTCATCGTCGCACAGTTGGGTCACTAACCTTGTTTTATAGATATCTCGTAGGGATTAACACCTGCTCGAATGAATTAAAACAGTTAATGCCTCCGCTCAAAGTTTTCCAGCGAGAAACAAGGCGGGCAGCAGAAGCTCATCCCTACCATGTAGAGATTTCAAGATGGCGAAATACAGTTTATGGAAATTCGTTTGTCATGCGCACGTCCCGCCTGTGGAACCATATACCATCGCATGTGTTCCCTAAAGTTGGTAATTCTTATGTGTACAATTTACTTAAGTTTAAGAAGAACATCACCATCTTTCTTCAAAATGTCCCTCAAAATTTTCCTACCTATCCCCCATAATCCAAATTTCCCAATTCCCATTTTGCCAATTATCCTTCCCACATCCCTATCCCCAAAACCAAACTGTACATTCGTATTAAAGTCGTATAAAATCTTATTTTCTTTCTCAATTATATTTTTGTTTACTTTCTAAACTACATTAAATAAAAGTTAAAAGTCCAATTAAAAATGTACATATTGTTTTAAAAAACTAATTATGTAAAGGTGAATATTTTTATTGTTATTTTTTGTTTGATTAATTAATTTTGTTGAAATGTAATTGTATTCGTTATATATAATTTTTTTCCTTTTAATTCTTTCCAAAACTTTATGCATAAATCAAAGAGAATAATAATAAACCATAGCTTCATAAAACTGTTAATTCGAAAGAAATAAAATACTATTCAACAACGAAATGTGCAGCCTTTTTTTATTTAATAATACATATTTGAATAATAATACGAATCTAAAGAAATTTGCAAAATTATTTAACAATTATATAAAATTAATAATTATTGAAAGTCAACACACAACTCAAAGAAAGTGAAAGACAACTCTTCAAACAAGTCTCTTCCCATCTAATTTAAAAAGTGCCATTGTCACTCCTATTTTTAAAAACGGAAATAGTACAGAGTGTTCTAATTACTGTCCTATTTCCGTATTACCAGCGTTTTAAAAAATTTTTGAAATTATTATTAAAAATAGATTGAACACTTTAATGAATTCCAATGGTATTTTAAGCGAAGAACGGTTTGGTTTCGGAAAAAGATCCAATACAACAGCAGCTTGTCTATGTTTAACAGATTTTATCTCGAAAAATATGGATAACAAAAAATATTTGGTGTTGATCATAAAATTCTATTATTAAAATTGTCTAAACTTCATTTGTCTGACCTACAACTGAAGTTATTCAAATCATATCTTGAAAACAGAGATCAAGTAGTCCGCGTAAATAATACAGCTAAAAAAAAACGTAACCAAAGGAATCCCGCAGGGATCCATTTTGGGGCCTAATCTGTTTAAAATTTATATAAACGACTTTACTCGTTTGAACATCAGTGGAAATCTGCAGCTGTATGCAGATGACGCTGTATTGAAATATGCAATAATAGTGAAGATGATTTGAAGAGCTGTATTCGAAATGATATGAGTATTATACAAGTATGGTTGAGAAAACATCGTCTTAGCTTAAATGTGAAGAATAACAAAATTTTATTTTTCGAAAAGAAAAGTTTAGATATGGGGACTACATTCCGTTTCAACAATGAGAATATAGAAGTATTATACCCTATATATTCATCTTTTATTAAATTGCATATCACTTACTTGAATCCTATATGGAGTAGAGCTCCTCAACTATATCTAAATAAATTATATATCTTGCACAAAAAGAGTATAAAAATTATTCACAGATTTCCAAGTGAACACCCTACAGCTTTAATATACTCTACTAAATATATTAGTTTTTCAAATATATGCAAATGCGAACTATATATTCTCGCTTTTAAAATTGCTAATAACGAAATCAAGCATAACTTCATACTCAACAGAATAATCGACATCCACAATCACAATACATGCAATAAAGCAAATTTTTATTTATCATTATTCCGTTCAAATAAAAAGGAAAACAATTGTTTACATAACTGTCTAAAAGTGTATAATAAACTTCCTGAAACTTTCAAATTAATCAATAGTATAAGGGAGTTTAAAAATAAAATTAAACCTTTTTTGTTACGGCATCAATTAGAAATCAGTTAAGTAAAAAAAAATAAAATTAAAAGACTTCAAAAAAACGAGTATGTAAAACTGAAATTTTTTTTTACGATTATTTTTTAATTTTTATTCTAATATTCAAGTGTAAGACTGTAATTTTTTTTTACGATTTTTTTTTTTAATTTTTATTCTAATTTAAGTAGCTATTCTCTCTAATTTTATATTGTATTAAATAACTTATCTATTTATTACATTTGTATTTAATTTTATATAATGTTTAATTTTTCAAAGAAAAAGAAAATACTTTTTAATTGGATTGTTATAATAATTTATAAGGTCACAAAGCTCAGGCTAAGACCATAAAGAAAACAAAAAAAAAATTTCGTTTAGATTATGTAATATTTACAATTTATGAATTTCATAAAAAACAAAAAAATATTAATACAGTATAAACCTGACCGTTCAAGCCGAATACTAATTTCGAACTGGAATTCTGAGTTATACAATTCTATTTTTATACTTTTTGAATTCTTAAATTATGCTGATTCTTTAGATTTTATAAAACTAGAATCTTTAGAAATACAGGGTTCTCCAATTTGAGTGATCTTTTTATTGCTTTTCAAAAAAAAAACACACTAATTATTAAGAAAATTCAAATGTTTTTTATTTAATGTAAAGTACAATCAATACAATTAAGTTCTGAATAAAACGTCATTCAAATGGCCTCCACGACTTCTTTTGCAGGAACGAATTCGATGACCCCAATTTTCGAGCACTTTTTCCACTAAATCAAGTCATATGTCATGAATAGCACGTTCAATATTGACTTCTAAAGCTTGAAGAGAATCTGGTTTATTGCTAAAGACCATTGACTTCATATAACCCTACAAGAAATAGTCTAATGGTATTAAATCACAACTTCTTGGAGGCCATTCAATGTCACAATTTCTTGAAATAATCGAATCTCCAAACTTTTCTCGTAATAATTCGGTTGTCGCATGTGCTGTGTGGTACGTAGCCCCATCTTGTTGGAACCAGATGTTGTCAAGATCAACTTCTGCCAATTTCGGCCATACAAAGTTGGTTTTTCATCGATCTATACCGCTCTCCATTGACAGAAACGGTGTTACCAGCTTCATTTCGAAAGAAGTACGGACCGATGATTCCACCAGACCAAAAACCACACCAAACTGTCAATTTTGGTGAATGTAATGGTTGTTCATGAATAATTTTTGCGATTTTCTTCGCACTAGAATGCGAAAATTCGCACTAGACTTCGCACTAGCCACTTATATGAAAGTGAGCCTCATCGGAGAAGATGATTTTCTTAAAAAAATCATTATCGTTTTCAAGTTGTTTCAAGACAAAATCACCAAATTCACGACGTTTACCGTGGTCCATGATGAAATTGTAAATATTACTGAATACAATGACAAAAAAAAGGCAGATCATGACATACTACAAATGGCCGAAACGTCACTTAGAAATCATATCACTAAAATTGGAAAACCCTATATAATCATAAATTTCTGATACAAGTTGACGATGACATTTTGTCTTTGCATCCATCAAATGCATATTTCCATGTATATTTTGTATAAGTGTTGGTAAAACAATTGCATTCCAATTACAATTAATTTGTTCAGATCTGTATGGAATGTATGTTGTAGCGATACTATTATATTTAACTTTGGTATGTCCGATATGAATTGTAATTCTTGTTTCCTGATTTTCTCCATATGCATATATAAAATCATTTATATATATTTCATAAATACCAACTTTCCATTTTGAATCCAAAATGACTTGCTTATTTATGTTGTTTGCAAAAGTTCATAATGCATTTTCCGGATATTAATTCCAAGATGAATCACTGAGTAAAGTAAAGTAATGTAAAATTCATCGTTTATTTGTATGCTGTCCAAGAGCTGGTTGTCCAAGCGTTTATTTGTATGTTGTCCAAGAGAACTTAACTTACGAATGGAAAATTTGAGTTCTGTTTGAGTATTAGCTGCTATAGCTGACCTTAAAATACGTGTTGATGAATTATTTGACTATTTACTATTTATAGCTCTTTTTTTCTTCGTTGGTGGGCTTAGGCTATCTAACGGAACAGTTATAATGTCTCCTGTATCAGTTTCAAAAATTTGTACATTTTGATTTCTAATTGATTTTCTTTTTCTAAGACATTCTCCAGCTGAAGCAGCTGACAATGCTTTCATCAAAACATTTTCTTGAATCTCTTCATCAAATACTTCGTCATCAGCTTCTTTTTGTACATTTCTTCTTGAGGAACAACTTGTATTCCAACATTTTTATATTCAGGAAAATGCGTTTGAGCTTCTGCATCTATATACATTGGTTTTCCACGAGTTTGAGTACCTTTTCTTTCGGTAATTTTTAATTGCTCTTCTTTATTACGAGGAAGAACTCTAATTTTATTTCTTATTTTAAATAGATTTTGATGGTGTAAATACCATTTTTGAGTGTCTGTCATTTGTTTATTTAACAGTATTTTTTTCATATTTTTATACAACTCACACAGTTCAATTTCTGCATTTTGCTGCATTTTTTCATAAATCTCGGGTTTTAATATAATAATTTTGTATTATTTATTTTATGAAATTTTTGATTATTCCTGACAGTAGTGCACCAAGAAGTGTAGGTAAAAATGCACCACGTTGAATAATGATTTTTCTTTTGCTATTTATAGATGTTTGACGTTGCTTTTTCACTCACATTACAACTACCTTTTAAAATATTTAAAGCAATTTCCAAAATGTTTTGATTACTTCAGGGTCACAGTGTTTTATTTCTCAAATTTTTGGTTTAGATTATTTTAATAGGTACAATATATGACGGTTGGTCTTCAAACCTTTCATAATCTTTCCCAAATTGTTCTAATTGATCTCTTGTACAAAAGCACAAATCTTTTCCTAATATATCATTTCTTAATCGATAAATATTATTAACATCTAAAGTAAGATCTATTAATATGAGTAAGATATGCCCATATGGTTCTGACGTCGCTGCATTATATACTTTTTCAAATGCTTTGCTTTAATTTAGATAAATCTGGCGAGCTAAGGCAAATATCTGTGATTTATCCTTTGGAGTTTTAAAAAGTCCTAGATTTTTTTTAAAAAGGTTACAGTTGAGTGAGATATCTCTGGGAAACTTACTCTGATGACATACATACTTATATCATGAGAATTTAACATCATATCATTGATTACAATTTACAAAGGTTCTTGACTATCATTTAAATCTAGAATAGTGTTACTATACAGACGATAAAATTTTGAAAACTGTCGTCAAATAAATTACAGGCTACAATAGAGCAAAAAGAAAACGTATTGTTTAAAAACATTGTATTAAGATCAATTTTTCGTTTTGTGCTAACGACATCGAAAAATCTTTTTGGATTTGCATATTGCCGATATCAGTGACATAAATTGTATGCTAAAATTGTTTTTTGTTTAAAATTAAAAGCAAGATGTTTGTGCATATTTATCAAATTAATACTACTCGTAGGCTCTTTAGTACAATTAATTTTTTTGTATATTTTATTACGTTGATTGCGTAATGTCCTTAGTTATCTATTAGAATATTGAGGCTCAAAAGCTACAAGATAACCTAATGTAGTCTGGGCCCAGATTGTGTAGTCAAATATAATAGGCTTATAGCGTATAGTTTGTTTGCAGTCGTGTTTTCTAAAGTACTCAACCATAGCCTCATGATGAGATATTGGTTGAGAAGGAATGAAATGTTCCATAAATCTTTCTTTTAAATGTTTAATTAGGGGCCTTAGTTTTGTATATTTATCTTCTTTATCTAAGGAATAATTTCTATAGAAATAAAAATATTTCATAATTTGATCAAACCAGGACTCATAGTGTTACTATATTCAACATCTTTCATATATAATGGAATGGCATTTTTGTTGTTTGAAATAGTAAATATTTATTCTATAGAACATTCTTCCATAAACCTTCGATATGGTTAAACAGTTCTCATAGTTGACCTACAATTTTTATAAGGAAATGAAAAGCAATATTTCCTAAAAGAGTTAGCCGTACTTGAAAAAGGAAGTTTAATTCCAACTGTGTATCACTTCAAAGCACCGTACCCCTCAGAAGAACTTAGTCGGGATATGAAATATAATAACCAGTATTGCGAAAATAAAATAAGTGGACTTAAATGAAATAACAGTTTAAAATATTAGGATGTAAAATGTATATTTAAACACTATTTAGAGTCATCTGAAAAAATTTATGTTAAAGGAGAACAAAAAAAACTTTTTTTTTTTAAGTACATTGACAGTGTTAAAATAGGAGATCTAAGCAGAAAGTTACCGTCACTACAAAAGATTGATAACTTGAAATCAAATAGTCCTATACACTTATCAAACAACAATTTTAGATGGGCTGTTAAAAATTGTTATAATGTATATATGTATCTTTTAAAGGAAAAAATGTTAGATTAACCCCGCTATTCTGAAATTAAGATTATAATCTTATAATCTTATAACTACGAAATATAAGAAAGTTATAAGAAATTAGTATTCTACGACATATTTTTATAAGACTAAAAGACTTCAAAAACATATTATGATCATTTAAATAGTGTGGTGAATAATTTAAAAGACATTTAAAAGATTTTAGTATTCGGCAGAAAAGATTATAAGACAAAAATAACCTAAAAGATCTTTTAGGTTAAAAGAAAATTTTTAGCACCTTCTAAATATCTTTTAACTTCTTTACGTTAGCAAACATCATAATTGCTCAAAATAAAAAGTAAAAATTATATTTTCTACGCTTGATTTAAAATATTAATTGTTTAAAACTGAATAAAATTTATATATTTATTTTGTTTTCATAACAATACAGTTTATTTAATCGTAATATTTGAGTTAAATAAATTAATCCAACAAACTGAGGAGAAGTAGCGCATTTTTTTAATTTTAAGTGTAAGTATAAGAAGTAAGTATGTATAATTTTTAAATTTTCGTATACCTCAAGTAAAATGCTTAGAAATATCGAACTGCTCTCACCTTTGGACGAAGAAAATTCAACAGTACAATTTTATTTACGATTGCTGGTAGCATTAAACTTTTTTGCAAGTATCACCGAGCAGTGGGTGCGAACAATCTAGTTATTGTAAGTCAGACCACCATTTCTGGGTGCATATCACTTTTAAAAAATAATTTATTTTTTTTTAATTTTTATTAGAGTAAATTTAAGAACTACTAAATTAAAAAAAAAATTAATCCTATAAAAAGACATTCTGTATGTGAAGATTGCTTTGTATGTTATTTGTGGTGAACCTTAAAGCATTTTAAACCTAAACATTTTATAACACATCAAATATTTTTTATACAGAATATTTTTTTCCTAAATATCTTTTATCTTTTAAGTTATAAAATTATAAGATCTTATGGATCTCTTAATTTCAGAATCGCATCCTAAGACTTTCAATTTTCATAATTGCACAATATGAATTTAAATGACAAAACTAAAAGAAGTTCCCTTCAACATTAAACAAGAAATTGCGAAGAATACGTACGTGAGGTCATTGGAAAAAATACGTACGTGATAGAAGTAAATTTCAAAAACGTATAGAAAATATTGGTCTCGCTATTTCTAGAATCTTAACATCTGATCATCGTAAAATTGGTAAAAGTTTTTTCAGATAAATAAAAATAATCATATAATTTAATCAGTTTTTATTTTTTTTTATTTTTGTGTTTACTATACAAAAATCAAAAGCAATTAACTTATCTTTGTTTTTTTTCGTCCCTTGCATCATAGAACGTAACGTAATATCAACTATAAAGTAAGTCAAAGATGTCCGGTTATTTTCTCAAAGTTCTTTTATAGAATAAAAAAAAATATCTTACATAACAAAAAGATGCACTTATAATTCGATAATATTTTTCTTTTCTTTTTGTTCTTATTTTAATTTTTTTTTTAGCATTTCCATTCATAAGTTTTTTATTTATTTATTTATTTATATTAACATTGCATACATAAATGTAATGCAATATTATTGAACCATCGGCTACCAAGGCCATTATAGGTTTTTATACTATTATTAAATTATATACTAATATTATTTATTTTGTTTATATGATATACTATATATTTACATTATATTTGGTCGTAAGGGGGGTATGTAAAGAAAAACACTTACGACCTGTGCAGGGATCGAACCCACACTCCTTCGGTTAATACTCCACACGCCTACCCACTAGGCTACCGAAGCCCCTTTTAGTTATATTAAAAATAGAATATTTCATGTGGTGATTTTAGTTATTATTTTGGTTATCTAGTTATTGGAAGAGGATATATGACTTTTTTTTTTTTTAGCATTTGCATTCATAAGTTTTTAAATTGTTTGAAAGAGTCAAACTAGTTTTTACAATTTATTTTACACCAAGTAAACAGAAATTAAAAGAATGCAAAATATTTTCAAAGTTCATGTGTTCATACTTAATATATATAAGTCTTAATTGTTGCAGGTTCTACATCAATTTAGAACAAAATATAGTATAGGGAGAAACAACACATATTCTAAAAAAAACATATTTTTCTTATTTTTATTTTTGCAACTTTAAAACTATAATAATAACTTTTAATAATTAATCTTCTTTTAATAAAGCAAAACTAAAAATGAACTACACTTTGTACTTCTTGTTTCGTTTTTATTTTTATTATTTTTCATCTTGATATTCAAAAGTATTTGTAAATATTTTTATCCAATAATAAAATCAAGTTTTTTTTTCGATTATTTTATATCTCCTTTTACCTTTGTACATATATTTTATTAAGCATATGAATTTGTGCAATAAAAACAAACTTTATTTGAAAAAATTCTTCTTTCTATTTGTATAAAACCCTATTACAAAGTACCAATAAATTTATTGAAAAATTTAAATATCCTAATCTTGTTTAGTTCATTAACTTTACCGAATAACTTACAGAGTACCAAATACCTTCACTTCCTACTATACAACCACTTGGAACTTATAAGCCCAGCCCATGCTTATAACATAACTTGTAACCTAAGCCAAAACAATCAAAAGAAATGCTTAAACTAATAACCAACAATATCCTACATAAAATCTATAGTTCAGTTCATGAGACCAACTGGCATGATACCAACAACCTTCACTTCCTACTATACAACCATTTGCAACTTATAAGTTAACAACCCACGCTTTCAACCTATCTTGCAACCCAAACCAAAACAATCAAAACTAGTTTTTTACCTACTGAACAAGAATACCTAAATTAAACCCACCAATCGTGGGTAGTGCGATATGCCATGACTTTTTCCCATGACAGAATGCCGAGATATCTAATTAGGTGCAATTTTACTAACTACAATTTGTCCGAACAATTTCGGAATGACTGACAGAATAACTAAACTATGCCACGGTATATATAATGTCAGGTAAAGGTGTTTCTATGAATCTGGAAAAATGCCAGCTGAAGGTGATTTATTAAAAATGAAATAAAGCAGATGAGCCAGAAACTGGCCCAGTTATATAAAAAAGACTGTAAAATTAAGTTTGGTCCAGCTCCTTTTTTGGTATCAAGATTAAAGGTTGCTTCAAATATGTCATTTTAATATATTTGTAATTGAAGTTGTTTATTGAGCCAGATATCTCAAAATTAATACAAGGTTCTTACAGACGATAAAATTTTTGAAAACTGTCATCGAATAAGTTACAGGCTACAATAGAGCAAAATGAAAACGTATTGTTTAAAAACATTGTATTAAGATCAATTTTTCGTTTAATGCTAACGACATCGAAAAATCTTTTTGGATTTGCATATTGCCGATATCAGTGACATAAATTGTATGCTAAGTTTGTTTTTTGTTTAAAATTAAAAGCAAGATGTTTGTGCATATTTACCAAATTAATACTACTCGTAGGCTCTTTAGTGCATTTAATTTTTTTATATATTTTATTACGTTGATTGCGTAATGTCCTTAGTTATCTATTAGAATATTGAGGCTCAAAAGCTACAAGATAACCTAATGTAGTCTGGGCCCAGATTGTGTAGTCAAATATAATAGGCTTATAGCGTATAGTTTGTTTGCAGTCGTGTTTTCTAAAGTACTCAACCATAGCCTCATGATGAGATATTGGTTGAGAAGGAATGAAATGTTCCATAAATCTTTCTTTTAAACGTTTAATTAGGGGCCTTAGTTTTGTATATTTATCTTCTTTTTCTAAGAAATAATTTCTATTGAAATAAAAATATTTCATAATTTGATCAAACCAGGAGTCATAAACTCATTCTCATGGACTCATAAATATCTCTGTTTCTAAGGTCACCTCTATTGGACCAGTAATGAGTTCTGCTTGGTAAAGAATTATAACCTGGCACTATTAAAATACCTATAATACGTAGTTTCCATTTTATCTTATTGGTAACCGCTTTTTTATTTTTCTTGGTACACACATTGGAATTACTTCTTACTTCTTCTTTTACAGAATCTTAATTTAAAATCTCAGCTTAAGGTAAAACTTGTCTACCACTTAACACTTGAATAACACGCTCGAAATCATCACATGAATCTTCATCTACAAGTTGGTTTACTTCAGGTGGTTGCATACATATAGGTTCATTTATATTTTTTTCATTTCATTCCATTTAGCGTTAAAAATCTAAAAAAAAATGTACTATGCTTTTTACTAGAGTGTCCAAATGGCAACAGCTATTAAATTCGATAATACCATCAACACAGAAAACAATATATTAAAATACATATTTTTAATTATTTTTATGCTCCAATTAAATTTTCTATCGGTTTGAAAGAAATTTGACATATCTTTATTATTATTTACTTATTGATTTCGTGATTATATTTTTTCAATTAAAAAAATTTTTTGTAATCAAAAATAAAATTCTATAAAACAACCATATATAACTAAAAAAGTTAAACTAGCACAGGTGTCTGACATTTCTTAAAAAATAATTTCATGGTATACTGCAATGAAAAAAGAAAACAAGTAATATTTTGACCGTTATAAAATTTGTTTATTTTGTGTTGCCATAGGGATACACTAGTAGAAAAAGGGTATCAAATAAACCAATATATTATGTACTTAAGACTATTTTAATGGTTTAGGACCTATATAATTTTTGATTGAAAATACTAAGGGAATTTCAAAGCATTGAACTTTTCTACGATTTTAAAAAGATTTTTTTAATAATTAAAATTTTTTTTGGTTGTAAAGAGGTAAATTTATTGTAATTTTTATGACTTTATTTTGGGAGACTTGCAACTTATGAATATGCATATTTGCACAGTCACTCCAAAGTGGAGTACTGTATCATAGAATTGTTGGGGGATTGTTTTAAAAAATATTCATTTGTTATGTAGATTTAAATCAGATTATTTTTTTATTTTATGTTAATTGTGTATTAATTGTTTATGAAATGTGTTCTTTAAATGTTAATTTGCTAGCAAAAGTGACCCACAAATATTTAACTTCAGTAAGCCAGTTAATTTTTGGAAAATTCATTTTTAATTACCTAATAATATTCAAAATTGTATAAAAGGTTAATTTTAAGATCATAACACGAAAAGTATCATAACACGATTAGTTTAAGAAATAAAACGATCATAATGTTTTGGGCTGGTAATATTTTACTTGGAGATAAATTTTGTATTTGTGGACGGGCTTCAATTAAAATAATTAATTGGAAAATATTTCATAATTTTTTGAATATTTCATAATTTAATTTTTATTTGAAATTAGAAATGGTGAGTCATTAAATAACAAATTCGAATTATTTTAATTGGATTGGCAACATCTAAAAATTAAAGTTTACGATAATGATGATGCTATTTTCATTATTCGTAAAGTAAGAAATTCACCAATTAAAAAAAATCAAATACTTTAATAACGATTACCTTTTTGTTGAAGAAGATGATTGGGAGATGATTGAAAAGAATATTTCATATTTATTATTAAAAGATAAGAATTTCACAACATATTGAATCATTGTCCGTGAAAACAAAGGAATATGGAGAAAATAAAAATGAGTTGAAAAATACTGATAAGAAAACTAATTGTAGAGCGATCAATAGAGAATACGTATAATGAAAAAAATAATAAATCAAAATTTCGTGTTGAGCTAGTTCACTTTAGAAAATTACTTGAAAATTTAAAAGAGGAATATTTAGATTACATGGGAGCTTATTCAGCTGGAAGGGATAGGCTTCCGCTTTTTATGTATGTGTGTTTTATTGGAAGTCAAATTAAGTCTGTACACAACAAAGAAATATCAAGAAAATAAAAAAGATATATATTTTAAATATCTAATAAAACATTACTTCATTAACCTAGAAGATACATCATATTTGTTTTTGATTAACTATGAAAACATTTATATTTTTCATATTCTTCTTGTTAACTATTCAAGCTCCAATTTCTAATATTAGAATTCGGCTCCAATTTCTAATATTAGATTAGATGAATCAGCTTTTGAGAGTATATACTTTAATACATTATTTTCAAGCTCCAAGTAATGAGACCGTGAAAGTAAATATATTAGTTCAGCTATTAAAACATGTAATTTCACCAGAATTAAACAAAGCTACAACAAATGTAGTAAAAATTACAACATCTGCAACAACTTTAGAAATATTTTATTTTTTAAATATCTAATAAAACATTACTTCATTAACCTAGAAGATACATCATATTTGTTTTTGATTAACTATGAAAACATTTATATTTTTCATATTCTTCTTGTTAACTATTCAAGCTCCAATTTCTAATATTAGAATTCGGCTCCAATTTCTAATATTAGATTAGATGAATCAGCTTTTGAGAGTATATACTTTAATACATTATTTTCAAGCTCCAAGTAATGAGACCGTGAAAGTAAATATATTAGTTCAGCTATTAAAACATGTAATTTCACCAGAATTAAACAAAGCTACAACAAATGTAGTAAAAATTACAACATCTGCAACAACTTTAGAACGATGAGCAATTACCAAAAAATAAAGCTGACTTGGTACCCCAATATGTTTCTATAGAAGAGACTATTGAGGCTTTTAGGCAGGAATTAATTTTAACGCAATATTGGTGGAATTATAAATAGTGAACATATATTTTACAGATATTTTCAATTGGGATATGATAATAATAATAAAGAAATCTATATCAGATGTGAATATGATAGCAATTTTAAGCAAAAGTTTCTCGCAATCAATGGAATATCGAGTAATATTAGCAGATAGAATTTTAAGTAATGGTTAGTGGGCACAGTTCCTATTATAGATGGAGATTATAAATCCGATTACACTATACCTGATTTGTGATCAATAAAACAAAAATTATCATATCAATTGGAGATTTTATAATTTATCAAAATAAAATAATAGATTGTAACAATTATAAAATAATAAAATAAATTGTTTTTATAATAAATCTTTTGATTTATTCAGGAATATAATTAAACGAAACGCTAACCATTTAACAAACATTTTATTATCTCTAGTTTCAAGAATTTTTTTATTAAAAAACAAGTGTTTATTTTCAGTTTTTAACAATTCGTATTCATAAAGGCTTCCTTGTATATATGTTCACCATGAGAATCTTTTAATAAATATGTGACAGCGTTAGTGAATTGAACTTTTCTTATCTTAAATACTTTCGTTGTCCAATTTTGGGTATTTTTAAAAATCATGTTTATACGTGCTTATACGAGCTTAGTCCCCAATTTTAAATTTAACTGGTAGAGAAATCTTAATATGATTACAAATAGTTTCTAACAATTCATTAGAATTTTTACACAGAAAAATTTTCACAGAAAAATGTTTTATAAATGTTCTAAATGTTGAATAATGATTTATTTAATATTTATCCAATCAATTTTTGAATATTTTATTGAAGAATTCTTTTCCATCATTAGTTTTTAAATTTTGTGGATGTCTTTTAGGAGTTTGAAACATATTTTGCATTGTTTGTGTAACGTTCTCTGATGTTTTTGTTTTCATAGGGATTGACCACGCATACTTAGAAAAGGTGTCCATTACAGTTAATAAAAATTTAAAGGCTTTTTTCTCTGTAGCATATGAGCCCATTTATACTAAATCAGCCTGCCAAAGATCATCAAATTTTTTAATTATAACTCTACGTCGTTTGAAATTTTTCCATGCAAACTTATCCAGATCTTCAACAACTGTTCTTTTACTCATTTTTAAGCATAATAAAATAGATGTATGTAATTATTATATATAACTAATTAGCAAATCTTTGATTGAAAATTCGATTCGGATCGATTGGATTCGGATAATTGAAATCGATGATGGTCTTCCGATAGCTTCTGACCTTTTAAAGATTGAAATTTCCTTTTTAAACTTTAACGAGTTTCATAAGTTGTTCATTAATTTTTTTTAAAATGCAAACTAATCCGTTTAATTATTAACTTAACTGTTCTGTTATTAACTGCTAAATGTGAACTGGAAACTGCTAACTGGTAATTGTTAACTGCTAATAATCGGTTTAGTTAGTAACTGAACCGTTGGTAGACCTCTTGTTAACTAAAATTTAGGAAATACATTAAAGGTTTTTCCTATAAAGTACATTGTTCAGAATACTTTAGTCAATTTAGGTTACAATTTAAAATTTACCATTTTAGTAATAAGTAAAATTTCTTTAACAATTAAACGTTATGCAACGGTTTTCGCTGAAGCTGCATTTGAAATGTTTGAATGAAATACAATATTGTACTAAGTAAATTTACTTATGTTATATCAAATGTATGTAATTAAATTAACTTATGTGATATCAACTGTATGTATGTTGTTATAATATTTTAATGTAGGTTTAAAGTAATGTAGGTCAGTATAAAAATATTTCAAGTTTATAATACGGAAAATAATATTAGACAAAAATAAACAGTTTATCATCAAACAAAACATTGGTCTTTCGAGCCGGATCGTTCAAAAGATCCTTTTCTTCTATTAAAAAGCTTTTGATGTTAGTTAACGTATTATTAAGCCGGCGTTGTTATTAAGTGTAATATAAACTCATATAATATTTTTGAAGATTAACAAGTTATCGCAGAATAAATTTCATAATTAGCATAAAAACAAGTTATTATTCGGAAAATATATATTATGTATATGATTGAATGACGGGTATTATGGATTTGAATTTAGGATTAGAGTGTGAGATTATGTGTTATGAAATTTAAAAATTTAATTATTAAGTGGGTAGAACTTCAGCAAGTTTAGAGATTTGGAAAAGGAAAAGTTGGGAATTCAGCAAGTTCGAAGAATTGGAATTAGATCATAAGAGCCAAAATTCGGAGATTTAGGATCTCAAGATGGAAGGTTTGAACATTAAAAAATTTGATGGAATTAGTGCTTTGCAAGTATGATTTAAAAGGAGCCCTTTGGCAGTAGCAAGGACCGAAGCGGATCTCTAGGACTGAATTAGATCCGCCGAAGTTATTGGGAGCATGTATCAACGATCGTAGATTTTGAATAGACTATATTATATTGCAAGGATGTAGTGTTATAAAATTATCAAAAATATCCTATAGTATGAGTGAATGTTTATGGTTTTTGCGAAACGTTAATAAAATGCACATTAACTTGAATATTTTACGCTATTTTAATTCTGTTTTTTAATATAAACAGATGTATTTTGTGCGGTTGTATGTATAAAATCGTGACTAAAATTACTAATGAACTTAATCATGAACTTGATTTGAATACAGAATGAAAAACATACAAAATGAAAAAAAATTTAATATAGAACAAGATTTATAATGTTCTTGTAAAATTACTTTCATTTATGCAAACGTGAGGTATGTTATTGGCAACTAATACTATATATAATGGAAATAATTAAATACATATAAGTTAAACGACTTTACCGTTTTTATTTAAAATTAAAAAAATAAAAATTCTTTTTAAAAAATAAAAAATATAGTTTTCTTTTATTAACTTTATTCTTCTACTTCTTAATTTAGAATACCTCAAATTCTTATAATATTACCAATATTTATACTTCACAAAATAGTCCAAGAATTCAAAATTAATTTCATTTCCTTATCTTATTAAGTCATAACTTAATTTCGAAATATGTTTTTCTAGTTAATAAGTTTACATTAAGATTTTATATTTCCCTATTTCGAAATCTTAAAACAAAGAAAATGAAATTATTACAAAGAAATGTTTATTTTACAAAAATCAATAATAATTCAATTTAGTACAAATTATTACAAAGAAAAGTAATTACAGAGAAATGCTTATTTTCATAAAAATCAATATAAAATAATTTATTACAAGAAATGCTTATTTTTTTAAAAATTACTATTTGTAGTATTTTAACGGTTAAAATTTTAAGTTCATAATAACAATATTGATATTGAACCGTAATAAAAATTATGTCATAAATTGTAAAATTACTAATTATATGCTTACTAAGGGAAATACATTTAATAAAATTATTTACATTATTTTTTCAATGAGCAACATCATAACATTTGTATTGTAAACATTGTTGAGAAACATTGATGAAGTAAATTAGTTACTAAAATTATAAACATCGTTAACTTATATACAAAATGAAAAATTATCTTTTTGAGATAAATGTATTTTATTAAAATCATATTATTAACTTTACTATAATAAAAAAGCGAAAGTAAAAAGCACAAATAAAAACATTAAGATATTTTAAATATGTGTAAAGTATTAAGTAATATCTCCTTTGTTTATCCATGAATCATGTTTTTATGAAAACCAAGCCATCTAACTAAAACTTTACTTACTTTTTATTTTAAATTTTGGATTAAACTGTGGATTTTTAACTGGTGTTAATTCAGGCTCATAAAAAGAACAGGTTATTGCATTATTTGTATAATAAAGTAAATAGTATGTTATTGGGTCAGTTCTTTTAATTTTTGCAATTATAAATATTTTTGTTGACCAGTTGGGTTGATAACCTTTTGCAAAAATACCTTTTTATACGAACATAATCTCCAACTTTATATTTTGCTTTACGAAACACTTTTACCTTATTGTAGACAGTTTTTAATAGTAATTTTTCGTTTTTCTTTGTAACTTTTTTAGGTTGAAGTTTAATTGTACGATGATATGTTGAGTTGTACTTCTCAATAAGTGAGAATAAAATAGATATCGATTTATAATTACCCTGAAAACTAAACTGCTTCCACATTGAATTTTTTAAAGTACGGTTAAAACGTTCTATTATGGATGCTTTCATTTCAGAATATGTATGATAATGATTAATATTTTTTCTTTCTATAAGTTTTCTAAATTCTTTGTTGAACAACTCTTTACCTTGATCAGATTGAATATTTTTTGAAAGTTTTCCAGCTCGTTTAAAAATGTTTTGCATGCCAAGTTATGCATGAGAGTTATGACACTCTATTTTGTCTCATAAGTCCCTTAGGGAGTTATGAAACAAAGTAAAGTGTCAAAACTTCCTAAAATATTTATGACATTTTTTTCAAGGGACTTATGCCACACTTTAAAATTTAAAAAGTGTCATAAGTCCCACTATATGACATATGATGTTACTGAAATATGTATGTGAAAATATAATTAGTAAAGACTTCAGTGTTTGTTACAAAATCTGAATTATACACTTTTTGCACAATATTTACATACTATATATATGCGAGATTCCGAATTAGGAGGGATTTTAGGGTTAGATTCAAGATCAGAGTATTCCCTTTTTCCAGAATATTTACCTATATGTATATACGAAATTCTGAATTAGGAGGGGTTTTAGAGTTGAATTCAAAATCATAGTTATACACCTTCATAATTTCATATGTACATATAGGTTCAGAATTTCGTATATACATATAGGTAAATATTCTGGAAAAAAAATATCATGATCTTTAATCCAACCCTAAAATCTGCTGCCCAAAACCCGTAAAGCTGTAGCCCAAAAATCCCCGCTATACATCAGAATCTCACATATACAAATATATAAATATTCTCTAAGATTATTTGTTATTTTTTCTTTTTTTCTTTCCTCTCTAAATGAACTTAAAAATTTTACAATGGAATATACGTGGATTTCTAAACAATTTTAACGACCTTCAAATATTAATTAATAATTATAAACCTGATATAATATCATTACAAGAAATACATATTCCCTTAAACAAAAAAATGTTCTTACTTAAAAAGTAAGAACGCTTGGTTTCATCGTATTACCTTCTTAGCATTAAAATTACATCTTACGAAATTGAACAAATCATAAATTCTAACAATCCATACCTAATTACTGGAGACTTTAACGGCTCAAAAACCACCAATCAAAGAGGAACAATAATCGAAAACTTTATTCTAGCCTCTGATTTAATAATTCTTAATAATGGTAATCCAACTTATTTTTCCACTCATAAATCTTTTACACTATGGGAAGGGAGCCATTAGCAGAAGCATAAACCGATACCCGACCCTCAAGGACCGCTGCTGGACCTTGGGGGGTATATTTCGGACCTCTGAGGACCGGACCCTCAAGGACTGACACCGGACCTTGGGGACCATATTTCAGACATCCTGGGACCCCATGCAGAATCAAGAGAGATAAATTGATTTATGACTTCCGCTTTTATTTTATTAATTAATTTCATGTGAAATAAAAATATTCCAAATGTATTATTTTTATAGTTTATGTATACATATATGAATTACATAAAAAAATCTTAAAAATTAACATTATGACATACTTACTGTATTATTTTTAAATCTTAATAAATCCATTATAACAATTTCAAAAAAGCATAAAAGAATTTGTGTAATTTAAAATCGATTCATAACATAAAGTTATATTAATAGCATAACATAAAGTTATTTTTTATAAAAAAAAAAACAAAAAAAAATGAACTCACAAAACAAGAGATCAAAATTAGTTTGTGAAATCTGTTCCAAGAAATTCACAAGAGCTGATAGCTTGAAAAAACACTTGAAATTGGTACATAATGCTGAAAAAGATGATTAGTTTTGCACCCCCTGTGGAAAATACATCTCTAGAAAGTTCCAAGCTGCACATCTGCGTACAAATTCACATAAAATGAATTCAGCTGAACATCTTACTAAAAATTTACGAAAATTAACCAGTCTTTTGATGGTAGATTGGAAACATACCTGCGCGATAATAAAAATGAAGCGATTTTAAATCCCAGAGAGTTTCTCGATTGTATCAAAAATGAGATTATTGAGTTACTACAATGCTCAGTAAGAAAGCATAATGCTATAAAATTCAATCTTGAACTCTTTGGAGATTATATAAAGCCGATTGATGATGATACAGAAAGTTTATCAACCAAATCTTTTCAAACCCAAATGAAAATTGCTACACGTGCGGATGATCTTTCTTCTATATATGATAATATAACAGAGAAGATCCAACAACAAGCTGAAGAATTTCAGGAAAAAGATAGCGGTTGGGCGATAATACAAATTTTGCGGGTTGCAACAAAAATATAAATAAATATCAACCAATCCGTGGATCATCATATATTGCTCTCCCAAGATCAATTATTAGAAGGAGAGCCTGTATAAATGTACGAAATGAAGACGTATACTGTTTCAAGTGGAGTATGATATCAACTATGCAACGACTTGATTCACAATCTAGTGAATATGAAACATCATCGTATAAAAATAGTGATATAACATCCCCAACTGTTGATTTAGAACATGGTTATGTACGTCAACTGCATTTTGAGGGTATGTCATTTCCAGCACAGTTAAGCGAATTACGTATTTTTGAAGAAATTAATGATGATATAAGCATCAATGTTTTTGGATTGGAGTATAAAAATGCAGAACATCAAATTATTGGACCTTTTTATATAACCAAAGAAGAAAAACTAAATCATGTAAATTTACTATTACTTGAAAAAGATGAGAACTTCCACTTTGTTTCTATAAAGCATATCTCGAAGTTATTACGGAGTTCTATAACATATCATGAACATCAAATATACATATGTAATTCTTGTTTGCAACATTTGTATGATCCTCAACAGCTTATTATACACAAGGAGGAGTGTAAGAAAATTGTTGCGATACTTGCTAATGAAGGCAACAACACTCTAATATATAAAAATTACCAACAACAAATGGAAGCTCTTTTTGTGATTTATGCTGATGCTGAAAGTATTTTATCACCAATTTTTACATGTAACCCTAATCCAGAAATTTCATCAACTATAAATATACATAGGCATGTACCAATAGCATTTTCATATTATTTTAAATATACTTTCGATGATTCTTTGAGTGGGTATGAGGAGTTTGTAGGAGTTGATTGTGCTAAGGAGTTTATAACATCGTTGGTAAATAAATGCACAAACATATTTCAAAATCATCACATGGCACCGAAATCAATGGCAAATCTAACATTGGACGAAGAGTTACACCAATTAACAGAGAGGAATTGTCACATTTGTAGTAAGTCTTTAGACTATATTGATAGAGTAAGAGATCATTGTCATTTTTCAGGTAGATATAGAGGCCCTGCACATTTTTCATGTAACATATTATATAGACGACCATTAGGTCGTTTTTTCCTATATTTTTCCATAATTTTTCAAAATACGATTGTCATTTATTGTAAAGCATTCATACATTACATCCTACCCTATAGCTTTAAAACTGCCGCTCATTGGTTTCATACATTGGATGCCCATATCTTATCTACTACTAAAAACAACAAGTTTGTTCCTGTTGTTTTAAATTATACATATATATTTTTTTTTATTGATCTTTAAATTATATTTTTTTTATTAAAACTAACTTTTTTATATAACTTTATTAAAATTTCTTATACACCTGAATTTTTGACAGTATCTATATAGGATAATCAGGTAGAAATTTCGCGATTCGTTATTCGGAACACATTAGAAAACTTAATAAAGTGGATTCCAAGTCCAATTTTGCCAATCACTTAATGGAAAAAAACCATTCTAGCAATATAAATAACCTGAAAACCTTACATATTGATAAAAAAGGTTAAAAGTTGGATTTATTGGAATTAAAAAAGCTATAAAACAAAATAAATCAATTTTGAACGAACAATTTTGCGAAATTCACCTATGTTAAATATAGCAAATATATGAAATCACCTATGTTTAGATTTGTAATTATTTAGTAGGTGTAAATGTAATATTAAAAAATAGGAAATTATTCATGTTTAGTATTAAATTGATCCTGAATTGGTCCTGATGATGGCAGTGATGCCGAAATATATATAGGCTTTATAATAAATAAATATAATATTTTAAGAATTATAAAAATAATATACTAATAAAATTATTTTGTGGACAAAAAGTATAAATAAAAACCAATTTTGTACTCAATAAATCTGATAAAGAGTTTGGCAATTTTACCTGTTGGTAGAACTTTGTTTTCAGCACAAAAAGGAAAATCATTGTGCAAATCATGTAAATGTTGTGAGTAATCTAAATCCATTCTAAAACGTAACCAGTTTCCGAATCATCGGCAACTGAAAGCACATCAATATTTTCAGTAAAGTCAACCCACTGAAAATCTTTATGTGGTAAATATTGGATCATTGCCCATCCATATAAATTGTTATCGTCTTCATATACTATGTATTTGGAAAGTTCGTATCTTTTATAAGATTCTCCCATGAATTTATTATTTGGTACTGAATGTCAAAGTGAGCACTGATTAATTCCACCACGTATCCCTTTTTTAGGGAAATTATACATATCAATATCAGTTAATAATTGTAATTTGATATCCGTGTATTTTAACATAGCTGCTCATGACCAACCTGGAGTAGTATAAAAATTTGTAGGATCTAAAGAATAGATTTTGTAGGATCTAAAGAATAGATTTTGTAGCATATTTTTCGGAAGTTTTCAAAAACATCAGTCAAAATAAGCACATCTGTTTTAAGGTAAAGTTTTAAAATGGTCCCATAAGTTTTGACAATCAAACGTATTCCATACATATAACTGCATGACTGTAGTTTTCATCGGAACATGATGTGTTTGTCATTTGATTGGTAAAAGCTTCTTGTGAAGGTAAACTTCTTTCGTCAAGTCGTTCAAAGGAATTTAAATACTCATAGGGAAAAACTCCCTTTCGGGTCATAAATTTAATTTTTTCATTATTATTGAATTCTTTTTTTATATGAAACAAATCATTTTCATTTAAATTTTTACATAAAGAATCAATGCTAGAAGCCATAAATCTAAAGTTATCGAGAAAACGTAAATAAAATGAATGATTTTTATCTATTGTAATTTTTTTAGATAATGAAATATAACGTTCTTTATTCAAAGGAATGACACCAATATGCCCATTCACTTCGTTTAATTCTTTAAATAAAAGATGACAATCATAGCCGAAAAAATTGTAAAAAAATATAGGAAAAAAATTTAGTCGCCTATATAATAAATTACATTTAGAATGAGCGGGTCCTCTATAATTACCAGTAAAGTGACAATTGTCTCTAATTCTATCATTAAAAGCTAAATGCTTACCACATATGTGACAATTTTCCTGAATTAATTGTTGAAGCTGCTCATCAAGTATTAACAGATTCATTAGCTTTGGCATCATAAAAATATTTTTATATAATTCACTACATGTTTTTGTTAACGATATGACAAATTTCTTAGCACAGTTAGCTCCAACAAACTATTTATAACAGCTTTGAAAGAGCAGTAAATTTTTAAAGCCATTAACGGACCTTCGCAGACCGTTTTCGGACCTTCACAGACCGTTTTCGGACCTTCACAGACCGCTTTCGGACCTTTACAGATCGTTTTCGGACCTTCACAGACTGTTTTCGGACCTGCAAAGACCGAAACTAGTTTTGAATACGGGTCTTTGCGCCGAGGGGTCGCCTAAGCACTGTAATAAGTATCTGAAAAAAAAAAATTTTCTGACGCCTTTGCACCTTCATAAGTATCTGAAAAAAAACAATTTTTTCTTTTCTTTCAAAATAAATCAAAAAAAAAAACAAAAAAGCAAATTAAATTTTTAATATTAAAGTTTATTTATTTCAAAAATTTTTCTTGTGAATCGATATCAATCGATGGAATTAGTTGAAATAATGCCATATTTCGTCTGTCTTTATCCCGTCCCAAAAATTTGAAATAAAACTGCGCTCTATTCAATTCCTCTAATTCTGGTTCGTTTGTTACTTTTTTTGAAAACCTGTCCGGCATGAAAAATATAATTTTTTCATTGGTTAGTGGATCTTCTACCTCGCAAAGCACCACCGTTTGACCTCTTTTCGTCTCTAAAAAGCGCCAGGAAATCACCTCGTATATTTTATTCTGTTGTAAAATATCAATATTTTGATATTTTTCACTTGAACCCACTCCCAATTCCATTAAATTTTTTAAAAAGGCAGCCTATTTCATTAAAAAAATAGAAAATAGAAAATTAAAAATAAAGAAAACAAATATCTTACCATATTGTTTTGTTTTATTTTGTATTGTTTTATTTTGTAATGTTATGTATTACATTTTTTTATTGTATTGTTTTATTTTGTAATGTTATGTATACTTAATAAGGTAAATAATTTCTAATGATATTAAAGCAAAATTGTTGTCTTTATATATGAAAAGCTTTATATATGACTTCCCTACTATATAGTATACAATCACAAGTTTTTTTTTTTTATTTTTGAAAGTTTTTGAAAAAGATTATTTTAAATTAATGAATAATGTTGTTTTCGGTAAAACAATGGAAAATGTAGATAAAAGAAAAAATCTCAAAATAGCTACGTCTTGGGAAAGTCAAGGAAGACATTTAGGTGATCGAGCGCTAATAACAAAACCAAATTATCATAGCCACTCTAGATTTACTGAAAACTTGATAGCCATTCAGCTTAATCATACAAATATATATATTACACACCTATATATTTGGGATTTACGGTACTCGAACAATCTAAAATTCTTATGTAAGATTTTCATTATGATTATATTAACCTAAATATGGTAGTAATTTTTATTAAATTATTCAGACACTGACAGTTTTATTTATACTATACAGACAGATGATTTTTACGCTGACATATTTAATGGAATACCAAAACGTTTTGATACATCAGATTATCCATCCGACAATTTATTTAATTTTCCTCTAATGAATAAAAAAGTTCTGGGTCTTTTTAAAGATGAATTTAATGCAAAAATTGTTTCTGAATTTATTGGATTAAAATCTAAAATGTATTTCCTTCAAACATATGAAAATAAAACTATTAAAAAAGCTAAAGGAATAAAGAAATATGTTGTCAATTCTTTAACATTAGATAATTATAAAAATTGTTTGTTAAAAAATGAAACTTGCTTAAAACAAATGAAAATATTTAGATCACATTTACATACAATTTATACACAAAATTTAAATAAAGTAGCTTTAAGTTCATTAGATAATAAAAGATATGTAACTGAAGATAATATAAAAAGATATGCTTGGGGGCATTATGCCATTGAGCAATAGTTGTAAAAAAACAAAATAAAAAAATCAAATTTTTGTTAGCTTAATATTAATAATAAAAATCACAATTTAAAGATGTTTAAAAAAAAAAATATTATACACACATTAAAAGTGTCTTTCAATTTTTTAAAAACTTTTTTTTTAATTTTTCAGATAAATATTAAACCAAAAGCTTTAACTTTAATAATTACTTAAACAAGACTTTATAAACTTTTCATATCTTCACTTTAACCAGCTTAACTTTTAAAATTTGAAAACATAAAAAACTTTTAACTTTTCAGTTAAATATTAATTCATCTAAATCTAAATTTTAATAACATTAACTTGGAAAACTTTTCTAATCTGTTTGAAAATTTTCAACAGCACTATAGCTTAAGCTTGATATTATTAATTTAAAAAACTTTTCTTTAATTTTTCAAGTAATTTTTAAACCAAGCTTAAACTTTCGTAATAATAGTTTTGTATTTAAATCCTACTTTAAAAACTTTTCATATAATCTTTTTAATACTCAGCACTACAGTTTAACTTCTTAAGCTTATTATTGTTTTAAATATAAAAAGTTTTATATTTAAATTTTTAGGTAAGTAACTATTAAATTAAGCTTAAACTTAATGATAATAATAACTTTGAATATAAACCAAACTTTTAAAACTTTTTATAACTAATTTCGAATTTTCAACACAATAGCTTAAGTTTTTTATAGTTAAATTTTTAAAACTTTTTTTCAATTTTTCAGGTTAATATTAAATCAAGTTTAAACTATAATAAAACTATTATAATAACTTTGTATTTAAACCAAACTAAAAGCTTGAAAAACTTTTCATAGCTTCCCACATATAAAAATATTTCAGCAATTTTAAATCAAGTTTTAAGTTTCATAACCAAGCGTTCGCCTAAAAGTATGCAGAAAAAAGTGTTATGAGTATAAGAAGAATTTTAACATTGATATTAGTTTTGTATATTAACTTTGTATTTAAGTCAAAACTTTAAAATCTTTTCATATCTAATTAAGAATATTCAACACAATAGCTTAAGCTTATTTTTTTATTTTATAAAACTTTTTTTAATTTTTCACGTAAATATTAAATCAAGCTTAAACTTTAATAAACCTTTCATATCTAATTAAGAATATTCCGTTCAATAGCTTAAGCTTATTTAATTTTTTATTTTAATTTATAAAACTTTTTTTTCATTTTTCACAGAAATATTAAATCAAGCTTAAACTTTAATAATATTAAAAATAAACCAAACTTAGAAAACTTTTCATATCTAATTAGGAATATTCAGCTCAATAGCTTAAATTTATTTTTTATTTTAATTTATAAAACTTTTTTTTCAATTTTCACGGAAATATTAAATCAAGTTTAAACGTTGATAATATTAACTTTGTATTTAAACCAAACCAAACTTTATTATTGTTTTAATTTGAAATTTAAACATAACTGATATTCTACCGCTAAGCTTAATTTAAAATACTCAAAAGTATTAATTACCAATCAAAGCTTTCATACATTACATCCTACCCTATAGGATGAACTAGCAAAATGGACGAAAGAACTAGCTATGCTATCCAAAACAAAAAAAAATCATTTAATATTTTTAGACGTCATCCTACATCTGAAAATTTAATAAATTTAAAAAAAAATAGAGCCATTTTTAAATGTAAACTTAATCTTTCCAAATCATCTAAATTTTTTTCTTTGACCTCCGAAATAAACCCTTCCACACCTCTTCCCACTATTTGGAAAGGCATTTAAACACTTACTGGAAACTACAAGAGCTATATAATCAGAATAATAGACAACAACAATAAAAAATTTACCAATCCTATTGAAATTGCCAACCTTTTCGGAGAAATATGGTCTTCCGCCTCAGATGATAGTAATTTTTCAACTACTTTGTTGTTTTTTCAACATCGATGTTTTATATAGTCAGAAAAATAAATTAGGAAATTTACTAGGCAATACTAAATATAAAACAAAAAATGAAGAAAAATTCTGTATCTACGAAATCATATGTGGAGATTGCCAAATGAAGTACTACGACCAAACAAAAAGAAAAATGAAAACAAGGTTTAAAGAACATATACTGGCCATCAAAAATAATAAACCTGAAATTTCTGCAGTAGCTCTACATGCCATAAAAAATTTACATATGAATTTTTCAAATTTAAATTTAAAATTAAAAAATTAAAGAAGACAAATTAAAGAAGACAACCCAGAAGCCTAGACGCATATGAAAGTTTTTACATTCACCACTACATGAAGCACGACAAGAACAACACCTTAATGAATACAGGCAAGGGGAATATAGAATCTTTTCTTTTTAATTGTGTTTAATTTTTCTCATTTGTTTAATTGTAAATGTAAATTTAAATTGTTAATTACTGTTTAAATTTAATTGTTTCTCAATTTTTAATTTTAATATTTGTTGTGTTATTTACACATTTACATTATATATAAATGTTTAAATTTATTTCTTCTCTCTAATTTAATAATAAAGAAATTTTTCTCAATTGTGTGTTGCTGAAGATGAGAGGTAGACCTCTTGGAATGCATACAAGCATAAAATAAATTTAATTTCATTTTATATAAAAAAAAATAAAATAAATTATTTGGTGTTTATTTATAAAAGAAAATTTATTTTAAATAATTTTCAGAAATGTTTAATTTCAGAAAATTTCATGTTCAGAAATTAAAATTTAAATATCATGATTTTTTTTAAAATTCATGTCAAAGATTTTTTTTTTGTTAATTTCTTATATTTTAATCTTTTTTATTTTGTTATTCTCTTTTTTTTTTTTTTTTAACTCAAACCCGTTTTTACAATGTAATTTTTTTTAAAAATGTTTTTTGTTTAAGTTTTGCATTGGAAATTTGAAATATTTACTGCAATTTTTTTGTAAAAACATTTTATTCACTCTGTACGAGCTTTTATAAGCTCATTTGAGATAATATTAAATGAAATAAATAAATAAATTCTTTTGTGTTCATATTTAAATTACTCAGTTATTTTGTTTTTAAAACACGAATATGTTTTTTATATAATGATTATGCACATTTTTGGTATTATAATGAAATAATATAATAAACCTTGATTTGAAAATGCGCATATGTATGTGTAATAATTTTTGTTTGGACTATAAAACCGCAAACATCTCAAAAAATTTAGAGTATAAATCTAAATTCAAAAATTCTTTTAATGTTAATAGTCGAATATTATACAAAATGATAATTCAAAGGTATTTCGCGCACCATAAAAGCGCAAGTATCTTCGCGAATTTACATTAAAAATTAGAATTACCTACTACATAAAATCTTTGAAGTATGATTTGAAGATAGAACTTATCAGATAATTTTATATAATAAAAAATAAATCTTTAATTGATATTAATTAGACTTCTATTTAAGAATACCTAGTGTCCCCCAGTGCTCATAATTCAAGCAAGTATCACCAAAACTGTATGTGCAATTTTTTGTGACTTTCATTCCTCTAGTTACTCTACTTCAATCTTTTTTTAAATGAAGCAAATTTTCTCATTTTGATAATTTCCCGAAAACTACACTTACTAATATTATATAATATAGACTCTAATTTCGATTACCTAAACAAAATTGACGATCATTTTAGTCTTGGAAGTGGTGGGGTGCTAACTTATTTTTTAAAAATTACGCTTCCTCTTTGCCAGGTCCACTTTCTACATATTTAATTGCAAATTAGCTACTGGAGTCTTCTCCTGATTTTGAAAAGCGTTCTTATTAGACCTATTCATAAGAAAGATAATAAAAATGGCATAACTAATTATCACCCCATAGTAAATCTATTATTGATTTCTTGCTCCTACTGTTGCTCCTCAGCGTAGTCATCTTGGTCCTTTACTGTTCACTATTTCAATTAATCCATTATCGTATTCTTATTCTTTTAACAATCCAACTATTTGATAGAGTCCATGTTAATAGGATTGTGTCTGTCCAAAAGACATTTCTTATATTCGCTCTTCGTCTTCTGCCTTGGAAAGATATGTTAAATCTTCCACCGTATCAGCATAGGTTAAATTTATTAAATCTTAACACTCTTGGAAAACGACGCGATGTTGCTGCTGTAGTATTCTTAGAAGAATTACTTAAAAACAATATTGTTTCTACTAAATTACTTCATTGTGTAAACTTTTGTCCAGTGATTAAGAACACATAACATGTTTATCTTCAATTTCACCGTACCAATTATGGCAAAAATAAACCTCTAAACAGAATGATGACCTTATGTAATAAACAATTTATAAAAATTTTTTATTTAAAACAATTTTTTAAAAATTTTTGGCACCTGAATTATTCGAGAGATATCTATTTTTTTTGTCTTTTGGAAAACTTTCGAGTTGCATGCAAAGCAATTTTTATAATATTTTTATCATTTATTGGTTTCTTTACTGTTTTAAGAGCTGCTTTATTTTCCTCTATAACATTCTTCAAAGATTTTTTTCTTTGAGTTTTTTTTGTTTTCTTTTTTAAACTCATAGAATTTAACTTTAGCTTTCATTGTATTTGTAACTATTTATGCATTTAACTGTTCACCCAAACTAGAATCTTTAGCTTTAACTCTTTGCCAAACTTTTCCTGCTAATATGTTATCAGCTATATGATCCTGATTTTGAACAGTACTTTGGGAATATGCTATATCATGTTCAAGACAAACTTCATCTAAACCACTAATTTCCTTATTACGTCCAGCTTATTGGTTTTTTAATTTTAGGCACAATAATTTTAGCCAGGTAAATGTGCTTCATTTGCTAATTTATTAATTAATGAATTAATAACTCCTCTTGCTCTAACAGTTGCTCTAACTGTTTAAATATTTATTGTGAAGAAGCATTATATGCAGTTTAATTTACGAAAATCAATGAAACACTAATCATCTTTAGAGACTCATTATCATACCTTAAAAGAAAAAGTCTGTTCCTAAGTTAAAGAAATTAAATTTATAAAAGTAGATAACGCAGTTAAAGTTAAAAATTTTTGATTAAAATTTAAAGAAAACGAGGAAGAACACAGTTGCCTTTGTCAACTCTTAGATACCCGTACGAACCGTTAGTATGTTCACAGCCTGTCACTCTGCTTACAATAATATTTTTTTAATATTTTAGTATTTTAAAATAATTTGAGTGAATTTTATAATTTCTGGAACTATGTGTTGTACATATATTCAAACTATATGTCAAACTTTATACATTCTTCAAAAGCAGATTTTAATCTTCCACATAACGATTATCAATCCAAAATTTTTTCAAATATTCTATAGTACCATTTATTACTGAGCGGTAAATGTATATTAAATTTACTTAGTACAAAATAGTAAATATAATTTTAAATATTATATTATATTAATGCATACATAGTATATTTATATTTTTATAAGTATATCGCCATACATTGCAATATTTCTTTAAAAATATTTCCATTCATAGAATAATTCCTTATAAGTACAATAAAATACATATATGTATGTATGTAAATACGCGCTATATAATGTACATCTCTTTACTCTTATCATTCATTCATCAGTGACATATACGATATGTAAATAAACATAATATTACATAAGTATGTATGTATATCAATATCATATAAATTAAAATTCTTCAAGCAACCGTTATGTTGTTTATTTATTTACATTTTTTTGTACTACGCATTATATCCTCAACAATTTCAAATTATCGAGTAAAAAAAAATGGAAAAAATTTGTTAAAGAAATTTGTTAGAAAAAATCAAGTAACACTTTCGTCAATTATAAAGTAACCCTATATTATTAAAAAAAGTTGTTAACAGAAATAAGAGTATAATGTTGAAGCTTTAATTTTTGTGTATTACTTCAAAAAACTTTTAACAGGTGTTCAAGTTACAGGTGTTTAAAAATAGGAAATTTTCAGTTTTTAACCCCTTACAGCTCCTAAATGGGGAGTGATACAAAAAAAATTTCTGAAATGACTCATACTTATTTTCAAAGATCTAACTTCTGTCAAAATTTCAAGTTTCCAACTTAAACTCTTTAGAAGATAGAAGGGTTAAAGGATTTTGCAAAATTTTAGTTTCGCATAACGGTAAATTAAGACACCGTATGCCATAACTATATATTTATTGTATATATACTTTTAAAGCTAATAAAAGTAGTAATAGTTTGGCGTTTTCAAAATGAAGATATACCTTATACAATTTGTGCTATAATAAATTAAATATGGAGCTTTTTTGAATCTTTGGGAGCTGTAGCTCCGTAACGGGCGGGGCTACAAAAAAAAGTTGTTAAAAATAAAATTAATATTTTTGGGAGATCTATCAGCAGTTCAAATTTCATAGCTCTATTTCAAAAAAACAGTGGGGATCTAAAAGTTAGGTGTTCGAGAGCTACCTTAAGGTTTGGTCCAAACTCAACCCAAAAAAAATAGGGAACCTACAAATTACTCCCAAAATATTTTGTTTAAATTTCAAGATTCTAGCTTTCTTAGTTTTTGAGTTAGCGTGCTGACGGACGGACGGACGGACATGGCTCAAAAGTCTTAGAATTTTTTTCTGATCCGATCCATACCTTTGAAGGTATATCTAGCTCGCTTATTTCGAGGTGTTACAAACGGAGGAGTCATTTTATTATACCCGATCCTATCGTATGGGTATAAAAATTAAAACACATGGTGAATGCTTTTCATACAGTATAAGAGGATTAATAATCGGATCGTGAAGTTTTAGTAAAACTAATGCTATGATAAGTATGCTTTTAGATCCTAAAGGGCTTAAATTTCAAAACATATATATTTATTCGAAATCTTTGCATCTAAATATATGAATATTTAAAAAAATTAATAAAACCAATCCAAGGAATGGGATATAACGAATTTTCAAATAACGTTGATGTAATTGAGCCATCAGCCTTTCAAAGTCAATATTTATTTTTGATGATGCAGCTTTTAGTTAGTGATAATGCCACGGTGTTGATTATATTCAGCCAGAATTATTTAAATTTAAAACAAATATATAATGATCTGCAAATTCTGATATGACTTATAACGATTTTAAAATATTGAGTACATGCTGCTGGAATGATAATAATTGTTTTTTATAAATTGATAAAGACAATTGTTTAAAGAATGGGTGTTTTGTTTGATGACAAACTGTTTATTTTGTTCTCTCTAATTATTATAAATTTACATCTTTATATTTAAATTAAATACTAAAATCAGCATTAATTACACCTTGAATATAGTCACAAATTTAGTACAATTATTTGCCGTATTATACATAAACTTGAAATATTTTTATACTGACCTACATTACTTTAAACCTACATTAAAATTTTATAAAAACACTTTACATTACATACATTTGGTATAACATAAGTTAATTTACTTAATACAATATTGTATTTCATTCAAACATTTAATTTGTATGCCTAAAAATGCAGCGTCAGCGAAAACCGTTGCATAACGTTTAATTGTTAAAGAACTTTTACTTATTACTAAAGTGGTAAATTTTAAATCGTAATTTAAATTGACTGAACATTCCGCCTACCAAGAATCTATAAAACCGTAATTTGACTTGCTGATGGTATAGCTTATTCAGTAAAGCTTGGCCAATGTATTGAATGTCTTAATTTTTGGTGTAATTAAAATTGTGGTTTGGAGGTAACTAATGAATTGCTTTTTAAATCTTAGTCCAAATTTTGCAATATACAGTTATATCTATTAATAATATGAAAATAGTTCAGGCTTAAATAACATCGAATTATTTGACATTTCATTCAATTTGTTATGTTGCATTTCTAGAATTCTCCGGATACCTGATATATCTTCATCACAGGTTATTTTGGTTGACTGAGATTCAAATTTTCAACTAAACTTCCAAGTTCTGACATATTCATTACAGGTATAGCATCATTTTGAGTAGAGATCCTTACCTGAACAGACGAGTGAGCCGCTACTGTACATATTGGCTGGTACATTACACCAGGCGGTTATAATTCCTTCATTTTCTAATTTGATTGGCTTTGAATACTCTCCGCATTCTAACATAAGATTTTGTGGTACTATTGCGATAAAAATATATTGTCCTTTATTAGAAAAAGGAATCCATTGGTTACTTGGTTTAATAATATTGAATTCACAGTCTTCTTTAAAATTTTGATGTTGTGTGAGCAGAGTCCATTCGATATTTCTGAGATTCTAATCCGTAAATTGGTGAGGAGATGTGGCAAATTCTCGATGCAGTTGTATGTAGGGAATTAGTAATTTCTGTTTCTGATAGTGCGAAGTAATGAGTTCTATCACTAGTTATTGCTAGATTCTTAATGTTAGGTCGAATCATGATGTGCTTGTTTTGATATATCGTAGGTCACAGAATATACGAAGATTATACGAAGTAAATATTTTTCAATCAACTAAAGGTATGCTGATTTCAATTATTAGCCATTTTCCTGATAATGCCGTTTTGCCAGTCAAGATTACGAATATATCATGTAAAAAATTTGGATCTGTTTCTTTAATGGGAAGTTGTGTCCCATAGGGTATATTTCCGCTTATTAAATTAAGTTGATGAATCAATTTGGAAGTTGATAAAAATAAATAATGTTTTTGAGTTTTTGCGTTAATATAAGATGCTATAAGTTTATCTTGAATTTCCTTGTATCTTTTCATATCAATTAACCAATATAACACTAAACTCAATATTCCAATTTCATTCTGTTCCATTTTATACAATTGGTTTCGTTGTTCCTCTAATGTTTTAACTTGTACTCCCTTTTCCGAAACCAGTGGTAATTGTAATTCCAGATCTGTTTCCAACATGTTTGATAGTAAATTATTATAATTTGCTACCTATATCCGCAACGGAAATCCTGCCTCCTTCAAGATATGAGCACCTGACATTAATCATCTACATTAAAATCGCTAAGAATAATATCTGCAATTTTTGGGTTTTGAAATTTTACCGACTGTGCTACTTCATGTAAAGTTCTTATTGCTAGGAATGGAGCTGACAACATTCCAAAGGTTACGGTCTTCAATCTTTAATTTCATGAGTTTGATGTTTTCTCCACGCTATTCTATAAAAATCGCGATGTTCTGGCTTCAACCACATCTGTCGGTGCATTTTTTCAATATCACCAGCAATTGCAATTCATATATTCTCCACCGCAATAAAATATCATAAATAGATTGTTGTATGGTTGGGCCAGTTAATAAAAATCGTTCAGAGATTTTCCAGATGATGATGTGGCAGATGCATCAGAAACTACTCTAGTTTTGGTCGTTGTACCGCTAGCCTCCAATACAGCATGATGTGGAAATTAGTAATTAGCTTTGTTGATTTTATTCAGTGGTATTTCTTCAATATGGTCTAACTGAATATATTCATCTACAATCTTGTTATAATCAGCCTTTAATTCAGAATTTAATTCATACCTGCGCTCTAATTGATATAATTTCTTCTCTCTCTTGAGCGAGTACCTTCCAACTCCTCACCTGGCATCAATTTGAATGGTTAACTTACTTGATATCTGGTAAGTAGGTAAAGAGGCAGTCTGTCATGGAAAAAATCATGCCATATCGCACCGATATCGCACAACCTACATTTTGATTGATGGGTTAATTATAGGTCATTCTTGGTTAGTAGGTCAAAAACATGTTTTGATTGTTTTGGTTGCAAGATAAGTTATAAGTGTGGGTTGATAACTTATATGTTCCAAGTGGTTGTATAGTAGGAAGTGAAGGTTGTTGGTACTGTGGAAGTTGTCAGGCAAGGTTAATGAACTGAATAATTTTAGGATAATTAGGTTTTTTCAAAAAATTGATTGGTAATGTTTACTAGGATATCATACAAATAGTAAGAAAATAATTTTTTTTTCAAGTCAAATCAATTTTTTTATTTTTTCTTCGCATGCTTAATAAAATATATGTATGTAGGTAAATATAGATATAAAGGAATCGAAAAAAACTTGATTTTATTATAATCACAAAAGCACAAAAATATTCATAGATACTTTTGAATATCAAGATGAACAATAATAAAATAAAAACGAAAACGTAAACAAGAAGTACAAAGTGTATTTCATTTTTAGTTTTGTTTTATTAAAAGAAAATTAACTATTAAAAGTTGTTATTACAGTTTTAAAGTTGCAAAAATAAAAATAAGAAAAATATGTTATTTTTAGAATATGTGTTATTTCTCATTGTACTATATTTTGTTGTAAATTGTTGTAATAGCTTGAACAATTAAGACTTATGTATAATAAGTACACATGTACTTTAAAAATATTTTACATTCTTTTAATTTCTGTTTACCTGGTGTAAAATAAATTGTAAAAACTAGTTTGACTCTTTCAAACAATTAAAAACCTTTGAATGCAAATGCTAAAAAAAAAAAAAGAAAAAATTATGGAATTATTCTGTATGTCTGTTATGTAAGATTTCTTTTTCTACTCTGTTGAGTCTGAAAATTGAGAAAATAACCGGAAATCTTTCATTTACTTTATAGTTGATATTACACTTCGTTTTATGTTGTAAGGTAGGAACAAAGATAAGTTAATTGCTTTTAGGATTTGTATAGTAAACACAAAAATAAAAAAACATAAAACAGATTAAGTTATATGATTATTTTTATTTATCTGAAAAAACTTTTACCAATTTTACGATGATCAGATGTAAAGATTCTAGAAATAGTGAAACCAACTTTTTCTATACGTCTTTGAAATATACTTGTTTCACGTGCGTACTCTTCCCAATGACCTTTCCGTTCTGATCTGTAAGCATACTCCCATACATGCATAATATGAATTTTTTTTTAATGTTGAAGTGAACTTGTTTATGAAAATGAAAGTATGAAAATTGAAAATCTTAATCTAACATGTTTTCATTTAAAAGATACATATATACATTATAGCAATTTTTAACAGCACATCTGAAATTGTTGTTTGATAAGTGCATAGGACAATTTGATTTAAAGTTATCAATCTTTTGTAATGACGGCAAGTTTCTGCTTAAATCTATTATTTTAACACTGTCAATGTACTATTGAAGGAAAAGTTTTTTTTGTTATCCTTTAACATAAATTTTTTCAGCTGACTCTAAATAGTGTTTTAATATACATTTTACATCTAAATATTCAACTAACCCGTTATTCCATTTAAGTCCATTAATTTTATTTTCGCAATACTGGTTATTATATTTCATATCCTGACTAAGTTCTTCTGCGGGATACGGTGCTTTGAAGTGATACACAGTTGGAATTAAACTTCCTTTTTCAAATATGGCTAACTCTTTTAGGAAATATTGCTTTTCATTTCCTTGCAAAAATTGTAGGTCAACTATTAGAACTTGTTTAACCATGTCGAAGGTTTATGGAAGAATGTTCCATAGAATAACTAAATTACACTTATATTCACTTTGGAAAAAGAGGTTTTCGTATAAAAATAGGTTAACAGAGTTAGTTTTTAACTAATACAACTATGCTGTTTCACCCGTTTACTATGATGGTGGCTGGTCCATCATGCTGTGGCAAAACCACCTTTATTCATAATTTAATCTAATATATAAAGCAGAAATTCTGTTTGTTTGTTTGATTGTTCGTTTGTGCCCTTTTCACGTAAACACAACCAGTCCGATTGCAACCAAATTTTGCAGGAATATTTCTACGACCCCGGACAAACGAACATTTTTCGTTTTTTCGTTGTCCTGCCTAAACGGTTTGATCGATTGAGTTGAAAATTTGTACAAATGTTCTTCTTAGCTTTGGACGGGTGCCGAAGAAATTTGTTACCTGGATTCGGCCCGGCGGGCTTCCAAAACAATTTTTGTTTCCGATTTATGTCCAATTTTGTGTGGTGGTTTTATGGTTCGAAAAAAGCCTGTGACAAATTTTTATGAAGTTTCGTTAACATGTTTGGGCAGGAGAGCCGAACGAAATTCATTAAATGTTTCTGTTGTCCTGCTTAAACGGTTTGACCAATTGAGTTGAAAATTTACAATAGTGTAGCTCTTTACCACAGGAGCTCACTGAGTTGATTTGGTTACGATCCATTAACCAGTTTCGGCACCAAGGGTCAGTGAAGTTTTGTAATTTTCTTAGTTGTCGCACTTAAGCTGTTTGACCAATTCAGTAAAAAATTTATCAAAGTGTAGCTCTTAACAACAGGAGCTTACTGAGTTGATTTGGTTACGATCCATTAACCCGTTTCGGCACCAGGACTCAATGAAATTTTTCAAATTCTTTGTTGTCGCGCTTAAACAGTTTTGCCAATTGAATTGAAAATTTACAAAAGTGTAGCTCTTTACCACAGGAGCTCACTGAGTTGATTGGGTTACGATCCATTAACCCGTTTCAGCACCAGGGGTCAATAAAAATTTTTAATTTCTTTGTTTTCGCACTTAAACGGTTTTACCAATTGAGTTGAAAATTTACAAAAGTGTAGGTCTTTATAACAAAAACTTTCTGAGTTGATTTGGTTACGATACTATTAACCCATCAGGTTTCAGGCCATGAAATTCTCATTTATTGTTGTTGTGCTTAAACGATTTGACCAATTGAAAATTTGCACAAGTATTGCACTTTGGCAGACAAACTCATTCAATAAATTTCGTTGTGATACATTAACACATTTCGACACGATAGACGGTCAAAAAAAAAATTTTGTTTCTAATTTCTGTCTAATTTGGCAGGATGAATTTATGGTTCTAAATTAAGCCTGTGACAAAATGTTTGTTAACGTTTGTTAACATTTCCGCACGAGCACTTATTAATAATATTTTGCCTAATTTTGTGTATTGTTATTATTATTAAAATGATATTTCCAACACTCTTTACTTCTATCTATACTGTTTCTAATATTCCATAAAAACCTTTCAATGCAAATTTCTAATATAGAACAGTAATTAAAGTAACATTATTAAATATCTTAAGAATACTGTGTTTAAGTCTTAACAACATAACATTTTCGGCCGTTGTTAAAAAACAGAAGCAATCTCCTACATTAGACAATCATCATGTCATCATTCAGAAATGCATTACTTACATGTGGTCTACCTATATAAGATACATGTGTATAACATGTTTCCCATAAAATATCATTAAAATATGTACATACATATCATAATAGTATGTATAATGTCCGTATATTTAAAAATACTATAAACTTAATCAATTAAATTAGAAAACATATTCACATTTCTGTACATCATTTAATCAAAAATGAGTAAATACATATTTAAAGAACAGAAAACCTTACATTCTTATCCATATACAATTTTTACACATATTTTAGCCAATCAATTTTATAATTTATTTTACGATTACGTCTTTTATAATTTAAATACGATTTTATGTCTCGGTATTAAAGAATATATTGTGAAAATTCACTGCGCCGTAATTGTATACTCAATAGATTATTGATTCCTTTAAAGATTTTTTGTAGACGAATTGTCTCTAATTCTTGGCTCTGTTTATTCAATTTAACTAAATCTAATAAAAAACAGAATATAAACTACCAGCATCTGTAAATGCATAGTAATAAGTTAACTATATTAATTAAATAATATTAATTTTTATTTCATAAAGCCAATAAAATACACCGGACACCGCCGGGTACTCTGCTAGTAAAATATAAAAAATAAAATATACAACCACATATTAATAGAATAATTTGGTGTAATTCAGACAAAAATGTCGTTCCAAAATATGTCAAAGATATGGAATACAGTAACACTATTCCAGATTTTAATGATAATCAAAAACCTTTGTTAATTATTATCTATGATATGATGTTAAATTCTCATGATAAGTATGTATGTGATTTATTTACTAGAGGATCACATCATACAAATTTATCTGTAATATTTGTAACACAAAATGTTTTTCACCAGGGTAAATTTTCAAGAGATATTTCAATTAACTGTAAATATTTAGTACTTTTCAAAAATCCAAGAGATAAATCGCAAATATTACCTCTAGCTCGTCAAATATATTCCAATCAAATTAAAGCATTTGAAAAAGTATATATTGATGTGACCTCAGTCCCATATGGCTATATATTAATAGATCTTACTCAAGACGTTAATGATATATTTCGATTAAGAAGTGATATATTTGGAAAAGGTTTGTGTTATTGTACGAGAGATCAATTAGAACAATTTGGGCAGGAATATGAAACGTTTGAAGACCAATCAACATTTATTGCACCTCTAAACCAAAATTCCAGAAAGTAATTATAAAACACTGTGACCCTGAAGTAATAAAAACATTTTGCGAAATCTCTTTAAATATTTTAAAAGTTAATTGTAATCTGAGTAAAAAATCAACAACCCAATTGCGAAAGTATAAAAAAAAATTAAGATCACTTATTTGCGGGAAAAAATCTATAAATAGCAAAAGAAAAATCATTATTCAACGTGGTGGATTTTTACCTACACTTCTTGGTGCAATACTATCAGGGATAATCGGAAATTTTATAAAATGAATAATACAACATTTAATAAAATGATAATTTTAAAACCTGAGATTTATGAGAAAATGGAGCAAAATGTGGACGTTGAATTTATGAGTTAAAAATATGAAAAAAATAAATATTGTTAAATAAACATCTCACGGACACTCAAAAATGGTATTTATTCAGACAAAATCTATTTAAAATAAGAAACAAAAAACGACAACTTCCTAGAAATAAAGAGGAGAAAATAAAAATTAAGGAAACAAAAGGTACTCAAACTCGTGCAAAACCAATGTATATAAATGCGGAAACTCAATCGCATTTTCCTGAATACAAGAATGTTGGAATACAAGTTGTTCCTGAAGAAGAAGAAGAAGTATATGAAAAAGAAGCTGATGACGAAGTATTTGATGATGAAATTCAAGAAAATATTTTAATAAAAGGATTGTCAGCCGCTTCAGTTGGAGAACGTCTTAGAAAGAGAAAATCGATTAGAAATCAAAATGTACAAATTTTTGAAACTGATACAGGAGACATTATAACTGTTCCTTTAGATAGCCCAAGCCCGCCAACGAAAAAAGAAAAAACTATAAATAGCAAAGAGTTGAATAATTCATCATGACGAGTTTTAAGGTCAGCAGTAGGTAATACTCAAACAGAACTTAAATTTCCAATTCGTAAGAATAAATGCGCAAGCTCATGGACAACATACAAGTAAAAGATGAATTTTATGTCACTTTACTCAGTGATTCGTCTATGAACTATTATCCTGAAAATTTATTATCATCTTTTACAAATAAAATGAATAAATACATGTGTGATTCAAGGTGGAAATTCGGTATTTCAGAAATGTATTTTAATGATTTCGTTCCAAATGTGTATGGTGAAGAATGGGAAAAAAGTACTCAAATATTTATTAAAGGTATGCAGAAAGATATGATAGGAGGTGGAACATCATATATTCCATACATCATAGAAAAACAAATGATATGCGACTGGAAAGTTTTTCTACTACCAACACTCTTTCAAAATATACGCCCACTTAATAGGTTTACAAGAAAAGAAGTTGAACGACAGTTGATTTGGGGAATTTTTAATTTTATAAACGATGAAGTTCATTATACACAACCAACAAAAGCTGAGGAGATGCCTAAAAATTTAAGTTACACCACAATATGTGTTACTAAGCCTAAAACAGATATAAAAATAACAGCAAATTACGCGTATACCCTCGAAGGACGTTTGACAACATGTTTCAATCAAGTATCTTTTAAAGTTACAGATCACAGTTACAAATCATGTGTAATAGAAGCTTTCAAAACTTTTATAGATAGTGTACAATTGATTCCCATTAGTAAATCAGATATGTTTTTTATATACACAGACATAATTGAACCGCAAAAAATAGGTGATAAATATTTAAGGTGTTTAAGATCTGTTAACATACAAAATTCTTTCACTGATACTGTTTATTGTTCTGGTAAAAGAAAACGAAAAGCTATAAAAAGACCATTCATTAAAAATTTAAACTATTTTACGTCAAAACGACGCAAAGATAATAACAAAAAGAAACAAAAAGATATTTTTAATTAAATATGATTAAGTGTATGAAATCTGAGTTGGATATTTTTAAAACTCAACTCATTCAGTCTAGCATTTTACGATCTGAAGAAGTTTCCTACAATCCTATTGATTCTTTAGACAACCCTTCAACTGTTTCACTGGGTCATGGCGATACATATAGAGATTTGTCTTCTACATATTTGAGATTAAAAGTACAGATCTTAAAGAAAGATGGAACGCAATGGAATAATGATAAAAATGCTGAAGGAAGAATAATAATACAACCAAGTGTAGTTAACAACATTTTACATTCTTTAATAAAACAATCTAATGTTCAATTAAATGGTAAAAATATAACACCGTCTGATGGAAATTATCACTATAGAGCTTATATTGAATCTTTATTAAATTATGGTACAGATGCTGCTGCAACTGATTTAGAATGTGCAGGATGGATTTTAGATAAAGCACATATAGCTAAATCTGATAATAATGGTTCAAAAGAGCGCCAAAAATTGTATTATAATAGCAATGTAGTGGAACTTATGGGTAAACTACACGTAGTAGTACTTATGGTACGTAGTACACGTAGTAGTACGTATGGGTAAACTACATGTACTTATGGTACACATGTTTAATCAACCTACTCTACTTATAAATAATGTTGACATTCGTATAGTTTTAACACTTGAAAAACCAGATTTTTATCTATTTGCAGACGATTCTGATGAATCACAATTAAAAATTATAGAAGCTACGCTATTTATGAGACATGTTATCGTTAATCCAAGCGTACTGTTAGCACACAATGCTGTTCTTGGGAAATCCAATGCTAAATATAATTATAAACGCGTTGAAGTAAAAAGTTTTACAATTCCAATGAAGAGCTCGTCAATACCGCTTGATAACGTTTTTATTGGACAGTTGCCAAACACAATCATTTTTTGTATGACAGAAAATGTGGATTACTCTGGAAAAAGATCAAAAAACCCATACAATTTTAAACATTTTGATATTTCACAATTTGTGTTAAACGTAAATGGTGTTCAAATACCTAATTCAGCAATTGAAACCAGTTTTTCAGATGAAAATAATTCGTGCACAAGAGCATACAGTACACTTTTTTCAGGAACTGGAATTTACCACAATGATAAAGGTCATCAAATAACAAAGTTTATGTTTAGTAATGGATTTTTTATACTAGTTTTTGATTTAACTCCAGATGCATCTGGAAATGAAGTATGTCAAGGTTTACTAAACCAGGATACGGTTAGAATTGAGGCAAGGCTATCAAAACCACTTACATCTACACTCACTGCTATTGTTTATGGAGAATTTGATGCAAGCATACAAATTGATAAAAATCGAAATATATTCACAAACCTATAAATAGCATACATAAAAGTAAATATGAATATTTGTTGTGATGATAACAATACCTTATTTGCGAAAGATATTTGTATAGTTGGTATTAAAGAACCTTGTAAAAAGTTTGTAAAAGAGTTCAAGTATAAACTTCCAACTAGGGATTTTATAAATGACGATTTTGAAATTTATTCTTTTGGAGCTGTGTATAACGATAGATTAAATAAAGAGCTCTGTCAAACACTTGAAAAATTTGATATTATTATAACAAATCAAAAAATCAAAAAAGAATTTTTAACGAACTACATTAAAGAAAAAACAAAAGTTTATGACTTTTGTCAATTTGATTGATGAATACTTTAGAAATAAGTAATGTATTAAAATGTAATAAGAACACGCGTAAATTTTTCAAAGGAGTTTTTGCTTTAGATCAATTCCCCAAAATAATTAAAAGACAAACTTTTTTAATTGTAAACATTGATAAAGCAAAAGAACCGGGAACACATTGGTTAGCTATTTATATTCCCAAAAATGGTTGTATTGAATACTTTGATTCTTTTGGTAGAAAACCTAATAAATTAGAAATTCTGAGTTACTTAAAAAACAAATATATAATTTTTAATGAGAAACAATTACAAAGTAACTACTCAGATGTATGTAGACAATATTGTTGTGTCTATACGTCGTATAGATGCTGCGGTTATAGTATGAACGACTTTTTAAAAAATTTTAATAAAAGAAATTATGTAGAAAACGACGATTTGATTCTAAATACTTTTCAACATGTATTTGGAAAATATAACTCGTTACAAACCTGTATTCCTAAATCGTATAAATAAAAAGCAACATAAACAATTTTTAGTAAATTTAATGCAATGAAGGAACCAGGTCAAATGACAAATTTATTGCTAAGTTATACATATTTTCTCAATAAGAGTCATGCATTAAAAATTTCTGTTGGGTTTGATTGTGAATCGCTTGAAGTTTCAAGCATATTTAATCGTATTGGTAAAAAGACAATTGCTTTAAAATTTCATGAATGGAATAAATTTTATTACCAATTTAACAAAAAACTCGAAGAACAGATGATCAAAGATATGAAACAGTGTTTTCATTATGGGCTAAGATCGGCGAACGGGCAAAGTATAACTATTAACAGAGAAGAAGCAGAAAATTTTTACAATGTGAACGAGTTTCTTCACGCAGTAATGACCTATAACAAAACAGCTGAGTTAAATGTAAAATAATATGTTGGAGAATATCTGAAATTATATTATGCACAACAGGTATTAAAGTTACAACAAGAAATTTATATACCAATGCAACGTTTTAATGTACAATGCAATTATTCAAGACTATTTTTTGAAATTCCTGTAATTCTAAAAGGAAAAATTTGTAAAAATCTTTTATGTACTACATAAAAACAAATAAAATAAATCACAACAAATAATATAATAATTTTTTTTTTATTTATATGTTTAGATAGAGAAATATTTTTAATTGGATTATTTATTTAAAATTATTTAGGATTATTAAATCATTGAAATAATCAGGATCTCCCTGCTGATTATTTACATCCCAAATTTGAGGAAACTGAACTTCTTCCTCTTCTTCTTCAATTTGTTCTTCAATTCCTTCTTCAGTTTCATGTTCTGATTCATCTATCTGCAGAGGGCACAAATTCTTCTGTATCTTCCAACTTCTCATCTTCCATAGTTGATGTAATTGTATCATCCTGAATCTGGCTTTCAGTATTTACTCGGGCAGTTTCGGCAAATGGATATGTTGTAGAATCAGCTTGCATTTTAGAGTTTTGTTCCATAAAAGTCAGAATGGAAATTAATTAAAATTACAAATAAAAGCTCGCTTATATACTCATGTAGAAAAGTATAAAAGCAAAATAGATTCAAACAAATGGTTAGTTTAAATCATGCTTTGGTCTATTATTTTATATACAATAATTATTATCTTCATACCTTTAACATTTTTAAAATTAATTGACATAATTGTTTAATATAAATAAAATGTCAAGATCCCAAATAGTAACTGAAATTCATAGACAGGCAAGACGTAAATTTTTTCTGCATTTCGCTGCAAATTTTGCATAACGAAAACATTAGCTTATTATTTTGTTTAATTGGAAGAACTGGATGTAGTAAATCAGTTGGCGGTAAAATTTTACATTTAATGATCCCATCGACCTTTTCTAAGTTCAGTTTTGAACAAGCATCCTGTACGTTGGTATTTTAGGGTAGAAAACTGGAAATTTTCCTCGTTTGCAAACATATGGATACAAAGAACACACATCTATATATTTAATTTTTTCTCCAGCTTTACATTTATAATGTGTATACGTATTTCCGGTTCTTCCTCCATAAAATGCATCTCTGGGGTTTAAAGCTGTAATATTAATTAATGGATGATTTTGCAAGTAGTCCATATTCTTATTATATCTCATTTGTTCACGAAATTCACATTGCCACATTTCAATTAACCTGTATCCAAGACTTTTGAGGTGTTCGGCTCTAACTACCGTTCTTTCATACTTTTGGTTAAGTGTATCGTTGTTACTATTGAATAAGCTCGCATCTCGATTGCTTGTTAAATATTTTGGATGCCCGTGGTAATAACATCCATAAAATTCAAATATTTCTTTGGTTTTTTCACAATAACCATCTACCTTAAAGCCCCCAACAATTATTTCTCTACCATTTAATACACATTCCAAATTAATTTGCCGTGAATCTTGTTCCCAAATTAACCACTGTATGCCAATTTTTGAATGTTTATCTCCTAGTCTGTATCCATTTTTAGGAATGATACCTATTGTATTAGATTTCAGAAAATTTCGACGATATGCGAGGTTACATGCAGATGTTATTCTTGTTGCTTCTAAAAATGGTTCAACTTTGCATTCTTCTAAGAACATTTTCTTAAAACTCACACATGCTTCAGCCAAAATTCTTACGTTACTGGCACAATATTCCTTAATCTTCTTCTGCATATTGAATTTATAGTTCTTATTTTCTTTATACCATTTTAAAAACTCTTCGCGTTCACTTTCTTTCATTGCATCAGGAATGAATATATCATTTCTGGTAAACATCCTGCGTAATTTTCATTTTTTGTCATGTTGAATAAATGCGGAAAATAACCCTTTTTCAGTGTAGCTGTTAAGTTAAATGCTTTTGGCAATTTTGCAAGTGCCATTGGAAAATAATTAAGCGAATCTATGAATTTTATATTATCTACTTTCATAAGTATAATTTTTGTTACTCGCATAATTAGTTTTGGTTGAATGGAGGTTTCATTTAAGATATAGTTTAAGATAAATTGGTGATCAAAAGCCTGTTCATTGTGAGCAATGACAGTAATATGCTTAAATGTGTTTCTCAAGTTTAAAATGTACACTATTAAGTTGTTTACTATAAATTCCTTTTCAAACTGTTTTTCTCTATAACCGCAACTTTCTCTACAAAAAACTAAGGAATTGTTTTCGATACATATATGACATGTTGTTGAATGACACATAAATTTGGCTCGTGTTGTTTTATTTCCGTTGACATAATTTTTTCTTGTCTAGTTTCCAAATCATAAAATATGTATAGGAAGCTTTCTTCTTTATTCTTATTTTTACTCTTATTTTTGGCCTGTTGAATGTAACATTGGTGATCTTCTGGAACAAAGTTCAAGCAAATTTTACAGAAAATTTCTCCACATGTATGTTTTTTTCCTGCTTTATAAACTTTTAGACAGGTTTTGCATTTTCTAATTTCCTCACATTAGCTAATATTGACTGAAGTCGAGGCTTTATGATTCGCAAAACACATTTGACCTCGAAAGGAACGATTGCAGTCCTTACATAATATATTTTTTATATTTTGAGGACATATGGGTGATTTTTGACAATAAGGACAGCTCTTTGAACATCTATGTCCATTTTGATGATGATGTGGAATATGACATTGTTCGTAATAATAATCTACAGAAAATGCGGCAGTGAGTGAAACAATTACATTGTAATGATGTTTATTGTGTAACAAATTAATTCTTTTACCGCTATTGCCTCTAGCAAATATTACTTCTCTGCCTTGTGTTCCATATTTATATACAACAATGTTATAATTTTTTAAACTATCCTGGAATTTTTTTAATTCAGGTATTCCACACCCTTCCAAAGGGATATACTGCTGATATTTTTATTAGCCACAAAGCTAATTCTGTTTGAAGCTTTCCAGTATCATTGAGCACTTTTTTATATTCTTTATAATTTTCAATTTTTGCTATTGCGGTAGACATAAATTATCTTCATTTCTGATGGATATTATTCCTTTTTTCTGTATAGATTCCTGCTCAAAATTTATAATTTTTTTACTCCTTCCGCTTCCAACAGGTAACCTGACATACGTAATTTCCAAACAAAATTTGTCCTTACTTAATCCTGTAAATATGAAGAGAAAGTAAATAAAAAATTAGCATATTAAAGTTCTTTAATTTAAAACTATGTTGTACTTACCTTTTGAGATACTCTGAAAAATTTTCGAAATTATATCCCAAATATCAGAAAATTTTAATTCCCTAGCCAATTTAAAATTTAGGAATGCAAATTCCACGTTATTGGATCTACATTATCTGGTACTGGTTTAATGATAAATTTTATCTTACGACTCCGTATATTATACAGTTTCACAAAAGTCGAACTGACATTCTCAATAGAATATCGTATTAGTTCGGAATTTACCGAGCTTGAATTCAAAAATTTTTGTAAAATAAATTTTTTAGACAAGAGAAACTTAACACGATTAACGAATAATATCGGGTTTTCTTTCTTATAAGGTTCTAATTAAAAGACATTCTAATGAATTATAGTTCCATAAAAACTAAAACAAAAGAATATTAAGTCTAACCACATCCAACTTAAAATAAAACAGAATTGAAATTTTGCTAAATTATAGTTTAATACAACAAACACAAAAATGTAAACTTAAACCGATCTTAAAATAGAAAAGAATTTAATTTGTAACATTGTAGTAAATTGCCATTTTGATAAGTCATAGTTTTACATATTAAAAATAAAATAAAAACAACATGATCTTGTGTATATCTCAAAATTGAAAAGAAATAAAATTATAATTTGCAACATTGTAATCAAGACATATTAATAAATTATAGTTCTGTAAAAATAAAAATACGATCTTAAGTCTATTTAAAAATAGAAAAAGCATAATTTGAAACACTTTGGTTAAATACCTAAATGCCATTTCAATAAATTATAGTTTTTGAAAACAAAAACAAAAGCTATTTGCAATACGTCGTAAACTAGTATAAATACAGTAAAATTTTGTATATTAGTTACAGTTTAATTCAATAATTACAAAGAAAAATGGCTCAAGAATTCATCACCATGGTTTTAAATACTCCTGATGATGCTGTTTCGTCCGGGCGTCTTCCCGCAAAAAGAAGGAAGACTAAAAATGAACAAGAAGAGTATCAGCAGTATTATGTGCAACATAGGCAACAGCAACAACAACAAGAACAACAGCCACAACAACATCAACCTCAACAACTTCAACAAGAACGAGGACCGTCCCCCTCCAAGGGAAGAAAATACACAAATTTATGTAATGTAATAAACAATATAAATCACTTTAAGAAATTTTTGTGGCAGAATGATATGGAACCGGAAAGGTTCTATATTATTGAGAAAATTAGGAAATATTTTACAAAAGAAAAGAAGGAAAAGTGGGTTTTCGAAACTCAAAATATTATTTTTGCGTCAGACGTATACGCAAAAATTTTTGAAGAAGATACAAGTATTGAAGACATTGTGAAAGGAGAATTGTTTCTTGTGAAGAAAAACAATAAACTTCTACTTTTAGAAGATACAAAGGAATACATTATTGCTGAAAAGCAATAACAATTTATTTTAATTTTTGAATTTTAATTTTTAATTTTATTTTTAATTTATTTCAATTTACATTTTTTGATAAATAATTAATCATTTTTAAAATACAAATAGAGTAAAATAAAAAGTTAAACAAACAATGAAAAATTTTTGTTTTTAGTTAAATTATTTTTCAGATTGAGGGAAATTAAATGGGTATTTTTAAATTTCATTGAGATGAAAATTTCACTTGAGAAACTATGAGAAAATACAAATAAACCATGCAAAAATAATAAAATTCTTTTTTCTTTTAAAAGTTCTAGGTTATCTAATCAACAAATTTATTATATAGATTTTATGCTAAATAAAAATTATTTTAAACATGTAAATAAATCTGTTTTTATTTTTATATTCTCATGTTTTCAAAATAGGTACCAAAAGTGATTAACCTGACTTTGAACTTATTTTTTCCATGCAGATAACACAACATAAAATAAAGCTAATAAGTAACTATCTTACGCATTTTCGAATTCTCGTTTGTCTTCTTTTTATTTATTTTTTCAATCATTTCTTTCATGAACAAAACCAATAAAAATAAAAAATATAATTAATGGTTTTTGTTTCCTTTTTCTTCTTTAAATAAAGAAGGAAAAACAAATCCGCAAATAGTTATAGGTACACTTCCAAATCGTATCATTTGTTTTTCAATGTTATTTCTTTATGTCAGCAAAAAAACAGGTTAATCTACATTTTTTTTGTTTTTCTCTTTAAATTTATGATTTCCGGTTATTTTCTCAATGTTCTTATAGAGTAGAAAAAGAAATCTTACATAACAGTTATACAGAATAATTCCATAATTTTTTCTTTTTTTTTTTTTTAGCATTTGCATTCATAAGTTTTTAAATTGTTTGAAAGGGTCAAACTAGTTTTTACAATTTATTTTACACCAGGTAAACAGAAATTAAAAGAATGCATAAAATATTTTTAAAGTACATGTGTACATACTTATTATACATAAGTCTTAATTGTTCAAGGTATTACAACAATTTACAACAAAATATAGTACAATGAGAAACAACACATATTCTAAAAATAACATATTTTTCTTATTTTTATTTTTGCAACTTTAAAACTATAATAACAACTTTTAATAATTAATCTTCTTTTAATAAAACAAAACTAAAAATGAAATACACTTTGTACTTCTTGTTTACGTTTACGTTTTCGTTTTTATTTTATTATTGTTCATCTTGATATTCAAAAGTATCTATGAATATTTTTGTGCAATAATAAAATCAAGTTTTTTTCGATTCCTTTATATCTACTTTTACCTACATACATTTATTTTATTAAGCATGCGAAGAAAAAATAAAAAATTGATTTGACTTGAAAAAAAAATTATTTTCTTACTATTTGTATGATATCCTATTAAACAGTACCAATCAATTTTTTGAAAAAACCTAATTATCCTAAAATTATTCAGTTCATTAACCTTGCCTGACAACTTCCACAGTACCAACAACCTTCACTTCCTACTATACAACCACTTGGAACTTATAAGTTATCAACCCACACTTATAACCTAACTTGCAACCAAAACCAAAACAATCAAAACAAGTTTTTGACCTACTAACCAAGAATGACCTATAATTAACCCATCAATCAAAATGTAGGTCATGCGATATCGGTGCGATATGGCATGATTTTTTCCCATGACAAACTGCCTCTTTACCTACCATGGTAAACGTTGGACATCTTGTTTATAAATCTCTTCTGCTAGTAAATCCTGAATTGGGGATTCAATACGGTATTCCATTTATTCATCTTCCCAGAATTTTCACAGAGATTGATCCACATCTTCGGTTGAAAGTAAATTAAAAATGTTATAATTTGATTCGATTGGTACAGGTCCTGAGAAAATCCTACCAGATTCTGTTTTTTGCGTAGTTAGATATCTTGATTGTGTGTCTTTTACTCGATTTTTTATAATATTGCCGAATATATCAGCGCAGAACAAAATGTCAATTCTCCCCTTTATGTTAAAAGTTTGATCTGCTAAATCATCCAGATTGATTCTTGTTGAATTGTTTGGTGATAGATTTTTATGTGGTAAATCGCATGTAATTTGTGGTATTATTAATGCTTGAATGAGGTGATGATTACGAGTCCATTTTCCTTTATTTTTAGGTTAGCCACACCCCTTGACACAGCACTTTCAGTTGATCCAATTCCGCTAATGATGGTTCTGTCATAACTACGAGGAAGTTTCAAACATTGCACACCAGCTTCAGTTATAAATGATCTTTGAGAACCCTGGTCAATTAGAGCTCTAAACGAAACATAATCTCCATACTTATTTTCTACTTGAATTAATGCTGTTGCTAACAAGATGTCGTTTCCCCTTTCTGCATTAGTGTCTGTTAAAATTTTCTTCTGTTTTGTATTTTCAATGTGCAAAGATGTATGATGTGCAGATTTACATTTTAAACAGCGAGATTTTGAAAAACAGCCTTTTGAGACATGACCATATTGTAAGCAATTAAAACATAGTTTATGTTTTTCCACTAAAGATCGTTTTTGTGGAACGTTTAGATATTGAAATTTCTTACATTTAAAAAGTCGATGCGTATCGTTTCACATGTTACAATGTAATCTTCCTTCAATGTTGACAGCATGCACATGAATTTTATATAATGTCTTCATAGTGCCCATAGCTTCTATAGATGTAAATCGTTGTTCTAAGAGTGGTGTTACTTGAGGTATTTTGGAAATTTTCTATTAGAACCTAAGGCCCTCTTCCCATTTTTTTCTGGCTTATATAAAGTAATATATGAATTAAATTACATTATATATGAATTAAATTTTTAAATTTTATAACACATATTCTCACACTGTAATCCTAAATTTAAATCCATAATACCATTCATTCAACGGATATTAGATTACTTTGTAAACATTTATTATTAAAAACAAAACATTGCGATTGATTTTGTAGAAATTTTATAATCTCAATGCCAAAAGGCGGATTTCCAAATGAATCAAAATATTCTGTACGTCCTTGCAAAGGAACAAATATTGCTAACCAATGCGCTTCTTTTTTATTGGAAGTACCAGTATTTTCCATCAAAACACTAGGTTTTGGAACTTGTTTTGGCTTAATTGTAAACTTAGATTGATCACATCTTTAAATATTTTTTGTGTCAAGTTATTACTTTTCAGTACCTTCAAAATCTGAAGTGTGTTCATTATCTTGTAAACTAGAAATATCTATTAGACGAGTGTTTCCGCTTATATATATATGTTTTCAAAAATTCTGCTTTAAGTTTTCCGTTTGTTAACACTAAATCGAATTTTTCAAGCAAATTTATTGAGTTGTTAAATGTTTTTTCGTTATCGATATGCCCAAAAGAGTAATTCTCGATATTTGTTCTTTTTACATCTCTGACCGGAAATTTATACTTTAATTCTTTTACAATCGTTTCACATTTTTGTTTTATGCTAGCCACAGCTAGGTTTTTTACAAATATTGTATTGGTGTCGTCCGTACAGAATGACAAGTCAACTAGAACACAACTCATTGTATAATGATAGGGAAACGAAATACTAATCATTCTTTCATATGTTTACGTAAAGTTTAGGAGTTTTGTCATTTGTTACATTGGCATCAAATTCTGCAAACACAATGCATGTTAAAGTTGAGATTAATGGAAAACTCAATCTTGCTTCAATTTTAACAGTTCCCTGATTTAAAAGATTTTGACAAGAATCTGTTGTTGATCCATCTGCAAATAAATCGAAAGCTATTGTATAGGCTTTTGTAAACATTTCTTTTGTAATCTGAAGTCCTCTATCAGAATGATGTATGCCAGTTCCACTGAATAATATTAAGTATGCCCGTGAATTTTAAAAATTATTGCTTGAAAAGTTTGTTGTTGGATTTTTGATCTTTTTCCATTAAAGTTTTCATTCTTTGCCATACAAAATACAAGAGAGGAATTTGTGCTATAAAAACATTGTCCAAATATATATTTGAAGTGTTAGCTGGAATTTTAAAGTTTTGATATCGTTTCTTTTGTGGTGATACTTTGCGTTTGCTTTTTCTAGTGGGGTATTGTGTGTTAAGAATATATTAGGATTGATGGTAGCATCTTTCATGTATAAAGTAGCTTCATGAATCCTTAAATAACTTTCATCTGCATCATTAAAAAACAGAAAAAAATCTTGCTTTTCTAATGTCAGAGCAATTCTCATGTCAACATTATTTAAAAGTAGTGTGCGAGTATTAAAGAAATGTATATTCAATATAAATATAATATTCAATATATAACTTAGCTTATAAAAAATATAATGAATTCCCTAACTATATTAAAAAATTGAATGATCTACATAAATTTAAAAATATTTAAATGAATTTTATATAATGAACTGCCTATAATGAACTGCCAGAACACCTGAAATTAATTTCTAACCTTAATTTATTTAAACAAAAATAAAATCAACCTTATTTAGCATATAACATTTTAAAAAGACTAGTAGAAATAGAACAAAAAAAAAATAATAATAATAATAAATATACTAATTACACTATTAAACAAACTAAAACACTAACTAATAAATAAACTAAAAACACCAAATAAGATTAAAAAAAAAGTGTGAATTAATGGAAACTATAATATTAATAGATGTAATCTCTTTTCTTGTTTGTTAAATAATTAATTAATTGATATTATAAAATTTAGAAGACCATACAGCATTATGCTAAGGTCCTTGATTTATATAAAAAAAAAAAAATTTATTGTTATTTACATTCAAATCGTGTAGATTTCATTTATATAATAAATAAAGAAAAAAAAAAAAAGCACATAATATTATCTATGATTAATTATTAATAACTAATTTAAAGATTAACTGTATTTCTTTTTGTAATCTTGCATTCTCATTTTTGCTATTATATTACAGTGAATTTAGTAAATGTACATTTTGCACTATTGTATTAATTTGTAATAAACTCCATACGAGCGATCCAACTCCTGGAGATATATAAAATATATAATAAAATAAATAAAATCTACATGTAGTTTTCCCATCAATTCCACCACTGCAGAGTTATTATATAATTTCCGTCTTATAACTCAACCTTGCTTCCATTATTATTAAAATTATTGCTAAAATCGTTAGCGCTAGGTTTATTTAATTCCCAACCAGATGCTTCTAAATGTGTTTGACTGGCATTGCTGCCATAATTTAGTAAAGTTGTTAGGTATGCCTTATAATGATATAATGATTCGGACGGTGTAATGTTTTTTCCATTTAATGTCACATTGATTGTTTGATCATGGAATGTAATAGATTATTTATTTTTGGTTGTGGATTTAGAATCAGCTCCGCTTCCTGTTTTGTCATTTGTGCTCCAACTTGATCCATCTTTTTTATTGCTTGAACTTTAAACTTTAAATAGGTGCTGGATAAATCTTTATAAGTATCACCGTTTCCAAGTGATACAAATTCAATGGTTGAGGATGATGCTTGCGGCTGAAGGGTTGAATGCTACCTCCTCTGAACGTAAAATGCTTTTTTGCACTGGTAAAGAAGAAAAACTATCTAAATCAGATTTTATGCATTCCATTTTAGCTGAAAATATAAGATTTCTTGGTTTCTTTCTTTTTTTTAGGTTTCCGTCTTCCACCATACATTGAATGTAATTGATTAACCACTGATTTTCGTAAATTTTTGATAACATTTTTGCCATGATCAATTGCTGTTTCTTTAATATGCGCGCATGATGCTATGTCACCAAGAATGTTTTTACTTGTGTTTACAGCTTCTTTTTTAAAAAGATCCCAACCGAACTGGGATAAACGAACTGGTTTTAAATAACGAAATAAACTTCCAAATATGTTGCCTAGACCACGATCACGGATAAAATTGTAATAAATGTCCAATATCATTAATTCCTCCTCCTACTTGAGAGTTCCATGTTTGATAGAATATCTTATTTGAGTAGATTTATATTGTTTCAATAATCAATGCTTTTTAAAGTGTAATACAATTTTTGTTGGATAGTAATTTGAAACAAAATTTATTGCATCACCCTATTATTATATATTTTAATAGCTATAGCTTCAAAAGTATTTTTCTCTATAGGTATGTAATGAACATTTTGGAATCCAATATTTATAGGCAATCTAATATTTATAGATAGCTTTCAATGTCCGTACTTTACTAGTTCCAAAAATAGATGATTGAACTATATCTGAATAAATCGTCACAATTTCATTCAATTCATCTTTATTATTAGCAACAGCTAATTTAAATAGTTCGGGTAATTTTGTTTTGAAATGTTTTATATTCTTTTTCTGTTCAAATAGTTCAGTTAATAATGTTTTTACATTATAACTGAGGCGTTGACAACCAGAGTGAATACATAGCTTGAAAATTGAATTATCTCCACTAAGTTGATAATATAGTTTTTATTATTCTTGTATTTTATTATTATAATATTATGTTCTTACAAAATGCATACACATAACATATAAAACTTTACGTGTATTTTTGAGTTCTTTCTAACACATTTAAAAAAAATGTTTGTTCTTTGTTTATTTTACGATTTGCATTTATCATTAAATTGCAAACTTAAACATGTCTAAATAAAGTGTACATACGTAAGAAAGTGTAAATATTTTGCCATATTGGTTGATTAAGGAAAGAATTTATTTTTATTAATTTATTTCAAAAAAAAAAAAATAAATTTACAATAAATTTTAAATAAAGTTTGAGTTTTAATTTAAAAATGTATTTGGAGTTCGAATCAATTATTGAAGTAATGTAATTGAAGTAATTGGGTAATGGTATGTAATAGTTTAAAATTTTTGAATTTTTTTTGCCTTCGTTTATTATTTAACTGTTAAGATGATGGGAGTGAAGCAGCCGGGAGTGGAAATGGAGATTTTTCATCTGATCCATCGGAATACATTCCTTCTGATCTTTCTGAAGCAGAAAAAAAAATGAAATGCCTATTCAGAGCAGGAAACGCAAGAAAAATGCACTGAACTGGAAAAAAGTATAAGAAAAATTTATATAAATTTATAGAAAAAAAGTATATAAAATAAAGCAAAAGGAAACTCTTATACAAATGTAGTTGGACTTCGGATCTCTGAGAAAAAATTTGTTTCAGTTACCTCTTGCTGCATCCTCAAGTGCTACCTTAAAATTAAATTGTCTCAAAAACAAATATTTGAGAAATTTTATGGATTAGAAACTATGATGATCAACGTTCTTTTATTTTTTCCCAAATTAAGGTAATGTACTGTCAATATTCATTTAATTTCGTTTTGTCTTAAAAACCTGTATATCGATTAGGTTGAACTCGTAAAACGCCGATGTAGTTCCTTAACTTCCAGTGAAAGTAAACCAAAAAATTTTGCAAGACATTATTATCTATCAAATAATGGTATTGATATAAAAAGTTGTTAAATCTTCTTCAAAAAAGTACTACTAATTTCGGATGGGAAAATTGATAGAATTATGAAACATATCAATATTCATCATCAATATCATCCTTCCCAAAGACATGCGTGGCCGCCACGAACCTTGGAATAAATCTTCTTCTAATAAAATGGAAGAAGTGTGCAATTTTATTAAAAAATTTCCAGTTTATGAATCCCATCATTGCAGGGATAAAATACAAAGAAAATATTTTTCCCCAAATTTAAACATTACTATATTATATTTTCTGTACAAAATAAAATACAAAAATAATGTGGTGTCTTCTAAAGTATTTAGGGACATTTTAGGACATTTAGGGACAAAACCAAGTTAGTTTTTTCGATATTGTCGATATGCATTTCGATATTGTTAATTTTTGATTTAATTTCTAGATTCAACTTACATTTTCATCCACCTCTTTCTGATTCGTGTAAGAAATGTGATGCATTCAATATGACAATTAAATATGGAACAGATCCAGTAAAAGTAACGGAAGCGAAAACAGAGCAAGAAATTCACCAAAAAAAAGCAGAACAAACTAGACAACTAATGCGAGATTTTAGTAAAATACCTATTGAAGATGACGATTTGATGAAATTAAAACTGTGATGATGAAAAACAACCATAACTAAAATTCTAATTTTCACAAAATATTCAGTTTTGCAAAACTATCCCACATTAATTTCTAAAATATTTCTTAAATACTATTTAAATTATCCAAAACTGATAAAAAATTCATTAATGAATCGAAAAAAACCTTTTCCAGATCTCAACAAAATTTTTAAAAAATTAGATATGAAAAATACGAAAATTTTTAACTGCGTTTTTCTCAAAACTATTTAATTGTGGAATGGTTCATTCTGGTTCCTAATCAATCCTAACTATTTTGTAACTAAAACACTTGCCTGTTTGCAAGTAATTTTGTTAAATTTACTTATTATTATCAAATATTATTATTATTATTCTGATTATTAAATTTTCTTAAGTAATTTATTATGTTTCGAAATCCTCTATCGCCTTTTATACTATGTATAAGTTAACGTGAGATACCGTGTATATAATTGGATTACCTTGCCAAAGAACTCTCATGCCGTTTATAACACTTTGGATTTTCTTTTAAACAATTGCGAAAATCTGTGCTAGCAAACAAATTTAATTAGTGGCTACCACATCTCAAATTTTTCGGTAATCGAGGCGAAAATATTTCTACCTACCTCTTACCTCTTACGAAAATACCTCTTCTTCCTCAGAATCTGGAACAAGCTCGGCATTATCACTAATATCATATTGACCTGCAAAAATCGACGAACATGAAAATAAATGAAAATAACACAGTATTAGAGACATTAAAAGCTTACTTTTAATTCCAAATTCTTCAAATACCTTAAAAAAACTGCTCGCATTATCTGTTGTTGTGCTAACAATTTTTTCAATGGTCAAAACTATGAGTTCCAGAAAGATTCGTCAATCCAATGGTAAGTGTAACCGAAAAAATATCGTTTTCCTCCGGACCATACATCGGTCGTCGCGCACACATATTCTGTTCTTTTCAATGAAAAATTGAATTATGCTTTGCGTCCTTGAAAGTCGACTGTGTATCGGGTTTAATCGTAAATTTTCGGTCATATAAATAGGGCCTAACATACTTTGTTGACGAAATTATGGCAAGGAGCTCTTTTTCTATTGTAGAAAAATGAGTATCATGGTCTGCTAGCAAAACTAATTATTAACTAATTACTAACTCATTGTAGTTAATCTAATTACTGACAATGAGTCTCATTAAGTGTTCTGCTAACAAAACTAATTGAATAGTTATCCTGTGCTAATACAGCTCCAAGAGCAAAATTGGAGGCATTAGTAGTTAGTAAAATTTATTTATTATAATCAGGATACGTTAAGATCGTTGAAAGCATTTACATAATTTTCATTCTGTAGATTAACCTTACTACCCGTTTTTAATTGTAATGTTATAGGTTTCGCTATTTGCGCAAAATCTTTTATAAATTTTCTATACCACCTAACTTATCACAGAAACAGTTTAATTGGTTTTTGATTTTCCGAGATAAGAAACATTGGCACACTATAAAGATATGGTCGAAAATAAGACGTTGCCCAAACTACTGCTAGAGCTTCTTTTTCTATAGTTGAGTAATTTCGCTCGGCTTTGTTTAAGGTTCTGCTAACGAAAGCGATTGGTAGATCCATTACTTTACCGTATTCTAATCTTTGTTGCGATAAAACAGCACCTAAAGCTGTGTCATTCGCATCAGTAGTGAGGTAAAATCCTTTTTCGAAATTAGGATACTGTAGTACGGGATATTCGGTTATAGCTTTTTTAAAATTTTTAAAGGACTCATCGCAAAATTCGTCCCAAACAAATTTAGCATCTTTTTTTAACATCTTCTTTTAATGGTTGTGCTATATATAGCTGAGAATTTGTGGGGTATGGAATATGAATTCTATACACCAAAGCAGTGTATATTAATATTGAAAAAAATTAAAAAGTATACATAAATATAATAAATTAGTGAAAAAAAAAAGAGGATATAGCAACTTTTCAAATGAAGAGAGACTAAAATTGCTTAATGTCTAGCTGAGTCTCGCAGACAGTATCCCTATAAAAAAAAAGGAAACTGTATAAGTGAAAGAGCAACTTTAAAACGGGGACCCAGAGCGCCATTTTAATTCATCATATAATAAAAAGAAAACAACTTTAAAGCGTTTTTAATAAAATGGGTTCAGCACAGGGCGTAGTCCAGTCTCTAAACAACAGCACGGAAGAAATTTCAAAGGAAGTTTGTATTACAGTAACAACGGTCACCCTATACGACTTATTAAAAAGAATCATCATCAAAAAAGTAAGAGAATTCCAGGACATGACAAGCCGTTAAAAAAAAAAGTCAAAATTTAAAAACAAAAAAAAAAAACCGGGAAAACCAAACTAAGAATTAATAAAAAGAAGAAAAAAAAAATATATATACATTATGTAATATGCAAAATTTGTAAAAAAAAAAACAAATTTTTAATAAGAAACCTTGTAGTAAAGTCTTATAAAAGAAAAAATTTTATAAATTCATGAATTAAGAAAAAAAAAACCTTTCAAGAATGAAATAAAATGATAATTAATAATAAGTAAAAACAAAAAAAGATTTTTTTTAGTTATCTAAAATAAGTTTTATTATTTGTCAATTTTAAATTTTTATTACTTTCAAAAAAAAAGAAGGAAATATTAATTTGTTTTATAAGAATATTATATAAGAATATTTTTTTATAAGAATTTTAAATAAGAATATTATATTTTGAAGAAAAGGATATTTCACTTTTATAAGAGAAAGAAAGAAAAGGTTGAATTTTTACCAAAACTTTTATGATACAAAAAACAAAAAAATTAAATATTTCTTAAAAGATTTCCAAATTATAAATTTAAAGGTTAAATTTTTACCAAAACTTTTACGATACAAAAAAAAAAAATTAAATATTTCCAAATTATAAATTTGCAAATTATAATTGTAAATGAAACCTTTAATCTAATTGTAAAAAACCTTTGTCCTTGTTTTTTGTATGAACCTCAGTTTAAGAACAAGAAAAATTCCTAAACCAGTCCCTATGCCTATTTCTAGTTCTCCACCAAAGCCTTTGCTAACTATCACAGTAAATGCAGCAAATACAGGTACTGAAGAAATAGACCAATTAATAGACCATACTTTTCCAAGTAATAGAATAGGAAAAGTTACTAAAGGAATAAAAGTTACGAATTCAAACCACAAAATGACTCAATTCGATATTGATCGGGCAAACAAAATGATTCCCGTATTCAGCGGAGATTCTGCCGAGTTAGATTTATACAACTCGCGGAAATACAATACGAAAGAGCGAGGAAAGAAGATTACTTATTAAAGTTTTTGGAAGTCATTTTCTCTAAAACCTCAGGGCGCGCATATAACGCCACAATACCATACCAGAAGTTTGATAACTGGGAAGACCTTATGAATTCACTTACAGAAAAATTTTCCAAAACGAGATCAGCCCAAATAATTAAGTTAGACATATTCTCTTTGAGTTAAGGTTCAAGAGAATAGGTAACACATTATTCGGAGAGAACCGAAAAGTTATTTCATGAATTGAATATAACTTTAGAATAGAGTTAAAGATTCCATGACCAACGACGGTATACAAGCTATACATGAGTTAAGTGAATCCATAGTAGAGAACAATTTTGTAAACGGATTGTTAGATCCATTAAGAATAATTGTTCATACAGCAAGGGCAACTTCTTTGAATGAAGCTAGAGATTTGGCTATTAGTGAAGAAAAATAAAATCTAGCTACTAGTCATAAAAGTAGCAATCAAAATAAAAATTATTAATGGAAACAAAATAATAATCACAAAATTCCTTATTGTAATATTTGCAAAACAAATACCCATTATACTAGAGATTGTCGGAAACCAAATAACCGTCAAAATTTCAACTCTAATTTTAATCAAAGAACTAACCTAAATATTTCGGGAAAATTTAATAATGCTACGGGTTTTACAAAGCCAAATTCAAGTCTCAAGTTAATACATTAACGCAGGAAAAAATTTGTCATTATTGTAAAACTCTTGGACATACCTTAGAGGAATGCAGAAAACTAGCATTCAATAGGAATAAGATGAATGGTATTAACTATTTTCAAACCAATACAAATTAGGAAAACTAACAGCAGCCTGGTCCATCGGGCCTCAGGACACATGCATGCCAATTCAAATAGACAGCCCTAATTCTAATTTTAAATCAAGTAAAATGCTAAATCTCAATTCTTATAAAAATCAAAATCAAAATGAAAATTGAAATTGAAATCGACATCAAAATCGAAATCAAAATCAAAATCGAAATCGACATCAAATTCTAAATTTCCAATCCTAATTTCCTATCCTAAGGCGCCAGATATAGCTATCATTGAAATGCTTCCAGAAAAAATATTTCATTGAACTTATACTTTTTTCCGTATCCGATTATAGCAAACGGAGAAAACTGTCAGTTAAATTATTTGTCAAATGGCAAATGACAATAATGAAGGCAAAGTAAAAATAATGGTACTAATAAAGAATAAAAAAAGATTTTTTTTATTTAATAATGACATTGGCTGAATTGAGAAGAATAAAAAAGTATACATAAATTTTATAAAATTAATTTTTTCTTTTTACTTTTTTTAAAATTTCCATTTTAAAACAAAAAATTTTAAAACTAAACTTAAACAAAATAATAAAAAAACAAAATTTAAGTTTAAACTTATTAAAATACAAAATCATCATCATCATCTTAAGAATTGCATCAGAATTTTTTTCAATGACAAACTGAAATGGAAAGAAATGAAACATATGTCATTGAAATAATTTGGTTTCATTAGCAAAATCACTGATTAGTTGTTCAGGAAAATAATTACCAATCCGGAAAATGATAAAATTGATTTTTTTTTTAAATATTTAACTTAAAATTTAAAAATTCGTAGCAGAATTTATTCTTTAGAAATTATTTAATCCTTAAATCAACACTTTTGTTAAATTTTATATTCTTTGCTGCAAAAAAATTGAAAATAAACATTTTCCGGAAGCATTTCAATGATAGCAATAACTGGCGGCTAAATCAAAAATTAACAAGGGAAATAATGTTAAACCAAACAAAACATCGTATTTTTTTCCAGTATCTTGTCTTTAGAAATGCAGGGTGCGGAAAATCAATTCACAAATTTATTGATGGACTCAGGGGCAAATATAAGTATTATTAAAATAATTGCTTTACATGACGATACGTATATAGATTGTATGTCCATTGAATTGAAAAGTATTTCGTCAGAACCTGTTAACACAATTGGAACTACTACATTATTCATCAAGGTTCCTGGTCATAAACTAAAAAGATACGCTATACTTTTTCATGTAGTTTCCGCTAATTTTCCAATTGCGCAAGATGGTAAAATTGATAAAGACTTTTTGAATGAAACTAAAGCAATTATCGTTATGGTAATGATCAAGCTATTTTTAATTTTAATGGTTTGGAAGTTCCGATAAAATTGGAATGAAATGAAATGAAAAATTAGAAATAAATTTTATTTCTATTGAAAATTTTAATATATACACGTTAGCTCAAGTTGAAACTACAAATTTAATAGAAAGTCGGTTAGAAAATTTAAGTAAACAATTAGATCTTTCTCATCTTAGTATAGAAGAAAAAACATCCATCATAAATATATGCAGAGAATATAACGAATTATACTACTAAGAGGGTGATAAATTGACTTGTACAGAAACTATTAAACATGAAATAAATATACAATCTAATAAACCAGCCATTAACGTTAAACCGTATAGACTGCCTAAAATTTATAAATCTGAAATAAAAAGACAAGTTGATGAAATGTTAATACAAGGGGTAGTTCAACATAGTAAAAGTTCTTGGAAAAGTCCATTATTAGTCGTTCCTAAAAAAACCAGATGCTAACGGTAATAAAAAATGGCATGTATTGGTTGATTACCGAAAATTGAATGAGATCACCATAGGTGATGCATATACCCTGCTAAATATCGAAGATATTCTTGGACAGTTGGGAGAATCTAAATATTTTTCTACGTCAGATTTAGCAAATGGTTTATTTTTACGTAAGCATACGAGTTTTTATTAAGATAATACGTACTATAATCACTTAAAATTTTTATTTTTTTTTTTATTTTTGTTGAATTATGTAATGAATATTTAATAGTCGAAAAATTAATTCACTATAAATTAACTCATTATAATTACTTAATTTTTTTCTTTAAATTTCTCACATAAACTCTTTTTTCCCCCCTGCGTTATTTATATCGAACAAATTTATGTTTAATAAAAAGACCTATTTATTTTTCAAAAATATTCTTTTTATTAACTACTTCTTATTTTAATCAGAACCAAACTAAGTCTGCGTGACTTTTTAAATGTTATCTTCTTTTATAAATTAAAAATTAACGGTACTTAAATTATATTTTCTTAAAACTAAAACTATTACCTTAAATTATGGTAATGGTACAAAATAATAATATAGGAAGAAATTGGAATATCATATAAGTAAATAGGGATAGGACGTGAGTTAACTATATATGAATATAAAATGGGCGTTTAAGAATTATTATTGAATTACTATTGAAAAAAAATTGCAGGATTTTCCATTTTCCATGAAAATGAAAAAAATATTGCATTAATTTTTCATTTTCAATGATAATGATAAAAGATATTGCATTCATTTTGAATTTTCAATGATGATGAAAAAATCAATACATTCATATGACATTGATATGAGATAATGCAAAAAACAATGCATTGAATTTCAATTTACAATTATAATTTATAAAAATTTATATGTAATATTAAAATAAATAAATAAATAAAAAAAAATAATTTCATTTCAATTAAATATTTTGTTTTCACTTTTCTCCATGCACAAAATTAAATACAAACAAATGTATACATACTGCATTGAGGCAGAGTTTCGTTTGCAAATTTGTAATTTCAAATATAAAATGCAATGTTTAAATTTAACAATTTATTTATTTATTTGAAGGTACCTGGTACATTTAACAATTTATTATTTATTAATTTAGTGTTTAATATTGTTTAAATTATTTTACTATAATTTTAGAAATAATTGTATTTTTAATAATTAATCTATTAAAATATTTTACTAGGGTTAATAATACCTTTATATAAGTCGGTAGGTATGATTATAATATTTGTTTTAAAAATAATTATTACAATTTTGTGTTAGATTACAGATATCAACTGTATTATGTTGAAAAATTTAATTAATGAATAACAACAACAATGAATTGCAATAACAAAGTAATAGAAGTTTTTAATTAATTTAATAGACAACTTATTTTATTTTTATAAGCTTTTATTTGCTCTAGCTTTTATTTGCTCTAGGTTTTCGAAATTCTCATCTGTTAATTTTTGTTTTCGCTGGTCATTTATTAAGATTTTATTTATCATATGTGTACTATATTTCGACGATATATTAATATTTCCTACAAGTTTGGAAGAACATTTATTATCTATAAAAAAATATTGCAAAGACTAAGGGAAACTAGCCTCAGAAACGATTTTTTTCAGAAAATGAAGAAATTTTCAATTTTAAAAATACTTATGCCCAATATTTTGCTAAAAATAAAGAATTAAAAATGAATTAAAATTAAAATATTATTACACAAATCTGTTAGATACAATAACAAAATTAATTAATAATTGCAATGTCTGTCTGTTAGTAAAGCATGACCGACAAGCTGTTTAAATACGCTTGGAAGTCAGTGAAACATCTCAGAATTTTAATGAGATTGTACATGTCGACATCTGGTTTACCTATAGGAATGTGATGTATTTCACAACAATTGAGAAGTTTAGTAAATATACAACAGTGCACCAACTAGACGACAGAAATTGGATGTTAATTTTAAAAGTTCTTAAAGAACGAATTCAATTTCTTGGAAAAATTAAAAAAAAAAATTTTATTCGATAATGAACGTTTGCATAGTTCAGTCGATTTATTTTTGAAAGAAAATAATATTGAATGTCATGCAACTACAGCTGGTAGTAAAACAGATAACTCTGATATTGAAAGACTTCACAGAACTCTTAATGAACATCTCAAAATCCTTGAAGTTGAAATTCAAGTGAAGAACTTCAACACAAAATATTTAAGATTATTGGAATTTATAATAACACTATACAGTCAACTACTAAACTCCGCCCTATTGATTTTATACAAAAGAATCTATGCCGGGAAGATATTCGTTTGCTCGCGATTCAGTTCGAAGAGAACAAAAATTCAAGAATTGAAAAAGTTTATAAATCACGGGATAGAAATTTCGAACTCCACGAAAATCTAATAAATAACGAAGAAATTCTGTTTGTTTGTTTGTTTGTTTGTTTGTGCCCTTTTCACGTAAAAACTACCAGTCCGATTGCAACCAAATTACGCAGGAACATTTTCATAACTCCGGAAAATGTTATATTCTATATCGCGTTTCGGTTCATTAACCCATTGCGGCTCGAGCGCCGTTTAAAGCTTTTTCGTTTTTTGTCGTCCCGCTTAAACGGTTTAACCAATTGATTTGCAAATTCGCAAAATTCTTGCTGTTTAGCAGAAAAGCTCACTAGGTCAATTTGGTCACGATCATATAACCCGTTTCGGCACCAGGGGTTTACACACAAACTCATTCAATAAATTTTGTCTTGGTACATTAAAACATTTCGGCACGATAGGCTGCCAAAAAAATTATAATTTGTGTCTAATTTGTGTCTTATTTGGCAGGATGAATTTATGGTTCTAAATAAAGCCTGTGACAAAATGTTTGTTAACGTTTGTTAACCCATTTCCGCACGAGCACTTATTAAAAATATTCTGCCTAATTTTTTGTATTATTATTATTATTAAAAAGATATTTCCAACACTCTTTACTTTTATCTATACTGTTTTTAATATTCCATAAAAACCTTTCAATGCAAATGTCTAATATATTACAGTAATTAAAATAACCTTATTAAGTATCTTAATAGTGCTGTGTTTAAGTCTGAACAACATAACATTTTCGGCCGTTGTTAAAAAACAGAAACAATCTCCTACACACGACAATCATCATGTCATCATTCAGAAATGCATTACTTACATGTGGTCTACCTATATAAGATGCATGTGTATAACATATTTCCCATAAAATATCATTGAAATATGTACATATAGTATGTATAATGTGCGTATATTTAAAAATACTATAAACATAATCAATTAAATTAGAAAACATATTCACATTTCTGTACAGTTTTAATCAAAAATGTGTACATACATATTTAAAGAACAGACCTTACATTCTTATCCACATATAAATTTTACACATATTTTTAGCCAATCAATTTGAAAACATAATTTGAAAAAGTAAACGTAAAAAATTCTGGTTGATTTATGAAGGTAAAAAACAATCATGTAAAAAAATATGTTAAACAGAACCTGAGATGAATGCATTTAAAAAGAAGTTTATTCAAAATTTGAAGAGCTGTCGGTGCTGTAGGATCTCGAATGCTGAGGGTACATAAAAAAGTTGTTCTACAACATCACTCTGTTAAGAGACCTATGCATAGTTAATATTTCATTGCTCTTTATTAAACAGTATATAAGTTTTATAAACAGAGGGAGGGACAGAGTGAACCTAATAGCAAATTTTTCAAAATGTGCTTAATAGAATAATTCACAAAAACATGAAGTGACACTACTTACGGAAAAAATGTATTACATTATGGTCTTTTATAATTGAAATGCGATTTTATGCTTCGGTATTAACGATTGTGATATTGTGAGAAGTCACTTCGCTGTAATTGTGTACTCAATAGATTATTGATTCCTTTAAAGATTTTTTATAGACGAATTGTCTCTTATTCTTCGCTCTGTTTATTCAATTTAACTAAATGTAATAAAAATAGAATATTAACTACCAGCATCTGTAAATATATAGTAATAAGTTAACTATATTAATTAAATTATATTAACTCAAAAGCAAAAGTTAATAATTTTTATTTCATAAAGTCAATAAAATACACTGGGCAACGCCGGATACTCTGCTAGTGTTGTCATAAGCTGAAACGTTGGAAAAAATAAACCAAAGGATAAGAAATTAAACAAATACAAATGGTTTGTACGTAATTGATACAACTAATAACAGAAAAACACGATACACCACTAAACAACAAAAACGAAAATTTAAATATCAAAGATAAAAATAAAAATAGGAAAAAAAACTAATTTTCCTTTTTCATCTATTCTTTGTTTTCTCGTTTTAAATGTTTCGCTACATAATCTTTTTATACCTATTCAGAATTCTAGTAGGACATTTACTGTATACCTAATTCCCATCCTAGTAGGGCAATTAACATTATCAACAATGATCACGGATTCGCTTTATTAAAATTAAATAAAAGACTTATAGTGCATTTTTATACAAAATTCCTTCATATTGTCATCTCAATCAGTATGAAGAGGCTATTAACTATATGGAAACCAACATGAAACTCTTAAATATTACAAAAGATTCTAGCGATTTTGAAATTTTTAATCGCGAACTTATTCTAGCTAAACATAATTTTAAAACAATTACGTCACATTCTACTAAAGTTACTCGTGTTAAAATAGGTATACTAAACATAGCTGGCACTGGTTAAAATTAATTACGGGAAATATGGATTCTGAAGACGCAGAAGAAATTTTTCATCATCTAAAAAACCTAGACGATAACGCACTACAAAAGACTTACCAAATAAATGAACAAATAAATAACTAATAATTTAATAAAATATTTGGATGAAATAACCAACCATGTTAACAACCAACAAAAAGAACTTTAAGACTACTTTATAAATATTACCATGACTACGAATAGAGTAATACTGCTTGTAGAAAAGGCCAAATTCTAAAAATGTACGCAGGTATCAATTTAATTAATAAACAATTAGAAAAAATTTCTGACATACTTTTCATGAGCAGACTGGATATACTGCCTTATGATATAATTTCAAAAAAAAAATCACCCACCATTACATTAAAAAATTAAACCATTTGCGGAGACCGGGGGATGGAAGAGTAATGTAAGGAGTAATATACTCTCAAGTGAAAAAATTATAAAATAAAATAAAATCTCAAGACAAAAATCTTTCAGAATCAATCAATATTTTATTTACAAATATTATCTTTTTATAATTTATTATTTCTAAATGTAAAAATTTTCCATAAAGGAAAGTTTTACTTAGAAATGCATTCAAATAATTATTGACCCACTTGAGAATATTTTTTAATTACCCTTATTATATCCACACGTTATTGTAAATGCAATGATAACAGAATTCGTTTTCAATACTGACCTGCATATAAGGTAAAACTAAAAGTAAACTAATTTGGTAAATGTTGTAATGCAATAATGTTCTTAAGTGGAACACTCATACAGTAATTTTATTTATCGATATCGCTGATAAAGCAATATTGGTTAAGTTCGATCTTTTTAGGTTTAAGAAAAGTTTTGTATTTAAGTAATGAATTTTTGTATTGAAATTGAGTTTTGTTTTAGTTCTTGTTGGAACTAGACATAAGTATAATACATAATCATAAAATTGTAAAACCAAATTTTTCAATAAAAATGAAACTAAATATAATAATAAAATTTAAAATTGTAAAACCAAGCTAAATAAATCCTAAAATTATATGTTTTAAGTTAATTTTAAGTTGAAAAATAAAACAAACAAAAAATGAACGGAAAATAATTTTTTACCTCAAAATGTTTAAGTGTTATTTTAAAGTTATTGTTGGCTTAATAATTTTATTAATATAATTTTTTCTTATATTTGTATATATTTATATATTTATTTATTTATTATTTCTCAAAAAATGAGCAACATTGCTCGTGTAGAGTCTATATATGTACATATCAAATCAATTTCGGCTTTTTTTTTTTCTTTATTAACAATTGATACAAAATATAAATTCGATATAAAAATTTGAAATTAATTTTGACCTTAGCCGAGGCTGTGTGGTCTTATAGAATTTTGCAATTAAAAACTAGAAATTTTTTTCCTTCTTGTCGAATTATTATAAACTACATTTTTATATACTATTTTATAAAAAAAAAATTTAATTAGGTAGGTATATTTTTACTTTTTTCTTAAATTTAATTCTTTTTAAATTTTGTGTTTTTAAATTTTTTTTCATTCACCTCAAAAATTTTTTATATTGTTTTTATACCCGTTATGTTCAAGTGTATAATAAATTTGCCATTACGTTTGTGACACCTTAAAGGAGTCGAGTTAGATATAGTGTCAAAGGTATAGATAGGCTTAGAATCGAATTCTGAGCGATTAAGCCATGTACGTCCGTCCGTCCGTCCGCACGATAACTCAAAAAATAAAGGAACTAGGGGGCTGAAATTTTTCTTACGTCACTTTTGCAAAATTGTTAGTTTTGCTATTTAAATTCAACATTTTCGGTCGGCGAGTTCGAGTAGCTGCCATATAACTTCTATCTTTATATAGAAATAACTCTGTATCTATTCAAGCTAGGTTTCTGAAATTTTGCAAATGATGTTCAAGTTTTATGGCAACAACTTGTGTAACATTTGGTTGTGGTGGTGCGGCGGGTTCGGGTAGCTGCCATACAACTTCTCCGTTTAAATGAGAATAACTCAGTGTTTATTAAAGTTAGGAATCTGAAATTTAGTAGAGAGGTGTCATGTTACATGCCAACAACTTTTGTAAAATTTGGTTGGTCTAGAGCAGCCGGTTCAGGCTTCTTGCACCTTTTGGAACTTAATGAAGCTAGGCGTCTGAAATCTTGTAAATGATCATCAAGTTTTATGGCAACAACTTTTGCAAAATTTGGTTGTGGTGGTGCGACGGGTTCGGGTAGCTGCCATACAACTTATCCGTTTAAATGAGAATAACTCAGTGTCTATTGAAGCTAGGCACCTGAAATTTAGTAAAGAGGTGTCGAGTTACAGGCGAACAACTTTTGTAAAATTTGGTTGGTCTAGAGCAGCCGGTTCAGGCTTCTTGCACCTCTTGGAACCTAATGAAGCTAAGCGTCTGAAATCTTGCAAATGATAATCAAGTTTTATGGCAACAACTTTCGCAAAATTTGGTTGTGCTGGTGAAACAGGTTCAGGTAGCTGCCATACAACTTCTTTTTTTAAATGAAAATAACTCAGTGTCCGTCCGCACGATAACTCAAAAAATAACGGAGGTAGGAGGCTGAAAGTTTTTTCACGTCACTTTTGCAAAATTGTTAGTTTTGCTATTTAACTCCAGCATTTTCGGCGGCCGGATTCTAGTAGCTGCCATACAACTTCTTTCTTTAAATGGAAATAACACAGTGTCTATTCAATCTAGGTATCTGAAATTTTGCAAATGATGATCGAGTTTTATGGCAATAACTTCTGTAAAATTTGGTTGTGATGATATGACAGGTTTGGATAGTTGCCATAAAACTTCTCTGTTTAAATGAAAATAACTCAGTACTAAACTCGGTGCTAAAACATCTGAATGTTTTTAAAAGATGATCAAGTTTTATAGAAACAGGATATATTACGTTCATACGGGTATCCCAGAGTTGACACAGTCTACTCTATTGTACTCTTCCTCGTTTTTTTTATATTTGTCCTTACTTTTTATATAAGTGTGTGTTCATGTTTAAAACTATATTGTTGAAAATTCTGAAATTATTTTTTTTTAAATCCCAATATTCTGAATTTTTTTTATTTCACTAGCTACATTATTAAAGACCTGGAGGCAATTGTAAAGACAGTTGTTCTTTTCTTTCTCTGTTTTGAATAGTGAAAAATAGAAATTGGATTTGTTTCTGGTATTGGTAATTGTGAAAGTCTATATTTCGATTTAGAATGAAATTATGTTTTATTTTGTTGTTTACTATTTTGATAGTAATATAATGATTTGTATATAACAGGTGCGTAGAGAAACTTAACGGATACCTATGTATAATTTTTATGGATTTTCTGTGTAGAATATTTAATTTTTTAATATAACTCAGTGACGCTCTGTACCAAATAGGATTTAAATAACATAATTATAAAGTTATGTTATATTATAAGTATAAAGTTATGTTATGTTATATTATAAGTATAAAGTTATAACATAAGTATAAAGTATAAGTATAAAATATCTTTACTAAAAAATGTTTTAAGTCTCTTAAAATAAAAATATATGGAAATTTTCTTAATAACGTCATCAATCTGTGAATGCCATTTGAGTTTACTATCAATCACTAGGCCTAAGTAGTTGAACTGTTTGGCAAGTGCTAACGTTTCGTGTTTATAAATAATGTTGAAGTTGTCCCAAGTTTTATTTTCAAATAACATTATTATAACCTTCACCTAAAGTATAGGGTATATTAACTTTGGTATGGTGTTTGTAACCACCAAAAAGAAGCGAGTTAGATATGGACGTGTATATATATTCTGAATCAGGATCACCTCCTGAGTCCATTTGAGTCGATAACTGAAAAACTAATAAAGCTATCTTGATGAAATTTATATAGTAGGTTACTAATTACGAAAGGAAGACTAACTTCGAATCTGGACAAAATCGGACCATGGGTTCGGATTCTGGAAGTTTCCGAATGATTCCGGAGCAAACGAGATTATCTCAAAAACCAACAAAGATAGAACCTTTCAATTTTGTACAATGATGTTCCTTCCTGTTCGATTTATGTCTCTGAAATTTAAGAGGATTTGGTCCATGGGTTTGGATTTTGAAAGCTTCCGAACGAGCACCAGAGCAAATGAGATTATCTCCAAAACCAACTAAGTTATAACTTTTAAATTTGGCAGAGTGGTGTTCTTTCATGTTTTATTTAAGTCTCTGAAATTTGAGAGGATTTGGTTCATGAGTTCGGATTTTGGAAGCTTCCGAACGAGCCCCAGAGTAAACGATTATATCTCCACAACCAACAAAGATAGAACCTTTATTTTTAGTACAAGAGTGTGCTGTTATGTTTCCTTTTCTATAAAATTGGAAACTGACATTTGAAAAAATTTGAACCATCTATTCGTATATTGGAAGCTTCCAAACGAGCCCAGAGCAAACGAGATTATCTCCGAAACCAAAAAAGATATAACCTTTAAATTTGTTACGATGATGTTCCTTCCCGTTTGATTTATGTCTCTGAAATTTAAGAGGATATGGTCCATGTGTTTGGATTTTGGAAGCTTCCGGACGAGCTTCAGAGCAAATGAGATTATCTCCAAAAACAACAAATATATAACCTTTAAATTTGGTAGAATGATGTTCTTTCATGTTTGATTTAGGTCTCTGAAATTTGAGAGGATTTGGTCCATGGGTTCGGATTTTCAAAGCTTCCGAACGACCCCCAGAGCAAACGAGATTATCTCCAAAAGCAACAAAGATATAACCTTTAAACTAGACAGAATGGTGTTCCTTCATGTTTGATTTATGTTTCTGAAATTTGTGAAGATTTGGTCCATGAGTTTGGATTTTGGAAGCTTCCGGACGAGCCCCAGAGCAAACGAGTATATCTCCACAACCAACAAAGATAGAACTTTTATTTTTAATACAAAGGTGTTCTGTTATGTTTCCTTTTCTGTAAAATTAGTACAATGTACAATGGTGTTCTGGCATGCTTTTTTTATGTTCCTGAGATGGATTCGATGAATTGGAGTGGCAATTCGGGTACCTGACACACACCTTCCAAGGACTAACAATCTTCGAAATTAATAAAGATAGAAACTTAAAATTTTTTGCGAAGGTGTCAAGCATATCCCAAGAGGATGCCTCTTTTACGTTCCTGAAATTCGAGTTGAATAAGACAGAAAAGGGAAGAAGTTCAAGCAGCTACCAAAAAAACTTATGGATTTTTAATTTAATTCGAATTATTCAGGTGTAGGGTATTAATAAGTCGGTTGCATCGACTTACTGTTACATTTACTTGTTTTTGTCTTTTTTAGGTTCAATGAGAGTTTGTTTTTTTAAGCCATTCCTCTGTAATAGCTAAATCAGATAAAACTGCGTTTTTCAACTCGTGTTCGCTGTTTATTGCATATATGATTATCGCATCGTCTGCGTACAGTTGGTTAATGTAAAAAAACATCAAAAATAATTCACATAAAAGAGAATACAATGAAAAAAAATTAAAAATAATTCATATAGTTAAAGAGAGTAAATTACAAACAATTTTAGAATAACAATTTTTGACTTAAGATATAAAATTCAACATTTAACATACTTAATTAATTCCTTATACCTATTTTAATATTCAATTTGTAACATTATAACCTAATATATAATTTTCATATAATAATAATTTATTGTTATAAGAAGTATTTAATTCAATAATTTGTATTTTAATAATTTTCAATATACTTATTTTTTAAAACCTTTTTAGCTTAGTACTGGATAACATTTTTAGGTTGGTATTTAAATTATTAAATAGTTGCGCCACTGTTTCAAAAATTGAATTAAGACCGTGTAATCATTGCCCTAGAATAAACCTCATATATTCAGCATTTCTTGTATTGTATTAGTGTATATCATTATTAAATACGAACTGTGTGTTACTTTTTGATTTACAATTTATTATGTTGTATATATGCAACAGCTGATTCATATCTTTGTAATATTTTAACATTAATATATTATTATTTTGGTGTATCATATTTGTTGACGTTCGGTGCTGGAATCCATATAAGTTTTTTAGGATCTTATTTTGAATTTTTTGTAGCTTATTCAAATTTTTTTGAAATGTATTTCCCCAAATACTAATTCCATACGTTATTGTACTATGGAACAAACTAAACTGACCTTTTTATATTTAGCGGAAGTCTTTTGTTTAATTTCTTGAAAAGCCCTGCAATTCTTGACTCCTTTGACAATAGTTCATTTATATGACAATTCCATTTTAACTCTTTGTCAATAATAATGCGGAGATATTTAATCTTTTCTACTTGCTCTAGTAAATTATTGTTATAGTAAATAGATAATTTAGTTGATTTTGTTTGAATTAACAATAATTTTGTTTTGTCCGTATTAACTGTTAATTTGTGTATATTCATCCAATCATAAATTATAGACATATCAGTATTAATCTTTTCTTCCATTTTTTCAAAGTTATCTGCACCATATACTACTACTATATGAACGGCTTTCCCGCTATTTTTAATTGTGCAAAACTACTGACATAGCATGCTGGCGCTAGAGAGCTGCCTTGTATAACATATTCAATTACGGTTATGGGACTTTTAAAATGTTCGCATTGTGTGAATTGCTTTCTTTCCTCAAAGTAGCTCTCAAACCATTTGTACTCTTTTCCTTTAACTCCGGATTCAAACAAAATTTTGAGAAATATATTTCTGTCTATTGAGTCGAACGCCTTGGCTAGGTCAAAAAATATCAACCCGACTTTTTTTCCTTTGGTGATGCTGTTCTATACTTCCGTTAAGACGTCAAATAAAGCAGCATCTGTACTCGATTTTTTCGTGAATCCGTACTGTATACTAAGGAGATTCGCATGTTGGAGGTGATTTAGTAGTTGTTGGTTTACAAAGGTTTCAAGCATTTTACTAAATATTGATCGAACGGTAATTGGTCTGAAGTTAGTAATGTTATTTTTATCACCACTTCTTTTGTAAATTGGTATCACTTTATTTATTTTCAATGCATTTGGTACTTTAGAGCTCATGCTAATACCATCTTCATCACAATTTTCGAATTTTTGAAACTTAGGCATTTTCGTATTTTATTTCTTTCAAAACTAATATACTGTTCGTTATGGGTTTAGGCATAAAAATTTAATTAATACTTTTTGCCATATGTTTTCCAACATTTGAATAATAATTATTAAACTTGTTGATCTTTTCTAATATTTCGATATCTGTTTGCTTTCCCAATAAGAATTCATTTAGCTTGTTACGGCCTGTGTTATCTATTGCAACATTTTTTACAAATGTCCACAGTTTTTGTTGATCATTCTTACATAAGTTAATTTGTCGAAGATCGTATTCTTTTTGCTTTTTTCTTTTAGTTTTTGTGAATTTGTTTAGCCAAAAAGTATACTTATTTTTATATGACTGGGTCAGATTTTGGAGATGTTTCTTGTACCATTAATTTTTAATTTTTATTAAGTTAATACATTCAGCATCTATCCACGGCCTATTAAATTTTATTTGTTTTACTTTAAATTTTGTTGTTGTTGCCGATGATACACAATCTCGAATCTTTATAATTATTTTATTACAAATACAGTTTACATCTCTCTTTTCATCGATAATGTAGTTTGGAAACTGATTTTTCATTTTGACATTGTAAGTGAACGTCAATAAATATTCATTTGTAACTAAGTTTTAAAATTTATTTTCATTTATTTTTTCTAAGATAAGTATATAAGTTCCGATAGATCAGATATTAAATGTGATATATTTATTTTGTTTTTTAGATTACTTGTCAATATATGTTCTAAGCAGGAATTAGATACAGATCTGGTGACTGATTGATCACAGAAGAAAAATCCATTTGCTTCAACAATATTTTTGTATTTATCTACATTTGGATCAGTACTATTTAATATATTGAAATTGAAATAATCTATAATCAGATAATTTACATTTTTTGATTGTACTAATTGCTCATCAAATATTTTAAAAAAATTATCAATGGATGTTTTGTTATTTACGGGCGCTCTATAAATTGTGATAAGTTCGAGCGTATTGCTATTATTTATAATATTTATTTTTACTAATCTGTTGTAATTGTCGCAATAAATTTTAATTGTTTCATAATTTATGGAATTATGTCTCAATAATCATACACTGCCACCTTTTCTGTTTTCTCTACATGAAAATATTTTCGATTAATTTTTTAGATTAATAATATCGATCTCATCTTTAGTGATCCATGTTTCAGTGAGCATGTGTTAGAATGTGTATTGTTAAATTTAAATTATCTAGGAGGAAGGTTATGTCATCCATCTTATTCTTTAAGCTTCTTATGTTTATGTAAATTATTTTTAAGGATGATTGTTGTTCAAATTTCATATTTTGTATAGAATTAATATTGTTTACAGAGGTTTGTAAAGGTGAGGTAAGAATATTTTGAGCTGCTGCATTAACCATTATTAAATTGATTAATATTTTCTAAAGACGTAATACTCAGAACTTTACTATTATCCGTCTCCCTTACAAAGATCTTCCCGTATTTAATGCATGCGAATTTTATAATTTCTTAGTACTTTCTAAAGTATTTTGTAAGTCCTTAATTTACGAAAACTGTATTTCAGAGCAGTTTAGTGGCACTGTCCTTTTAGCTATCATTATTACGTTTTTGGATTTATAATTTCTAAATTTGACGAGAATTTTATGCCACCTGAATTTTTTGAGTTAACTGTAACTAATTCCACATCTTTCATTTCATCCTTAGACAATTCGACACCTAGATTACTTGCAATTTTTATTACTATACCGCCTAAATTTTCATTTGAAACATTTGTAACACCTGTTATTTCTATATATTTGCCTAGTTTGTTTTGTTTGCTCTTTTCTATTTGAATTTTATTCTCTTGGACTCGGTTTTAGATTATTATGTTATCATTTTGAAGTTAAACGTTCTCTTCTCTTCTCTCTCAGTTCTGATATTATCTCATTAGTGTTGTTTTGCTTAGCAATTAAATCCTTCTGCCTTTCTCGAAGTAGAGAATTCTCTTTCACTAACTCGTTGAAGTTGTCTCTCAACTCAAATATGATCTTCTCTGTGTTGCTTTGCTTAGAAATTAATTAATTCTGCCTTTACAGTATTTCATCCAGTTTTGTTGTAATATCCATACTAGTTTTGTTTTTTTTACTGCTTTGCTGGTATTTAACATCGACAAGTTACTTGAACTACTCTGCAAAACAGAATTGCGCCTTATATTGGTTATTTTACAATTGACGCAGAGCCAGGTTTTGTCATTTTCTAAGCCTTAGTTATCAAAATCTTCATTTGACAACCCAGAGCAGGGCTTATGAAAGTATTTTTTGCACTTTCTAGTACACTGTTTTTGATTATTTGATTTAAAATGAATTATTTTTTACAATGAATATGACCGCAATTTGTTTTCACCATTTTGACATTTTTCTTGTATCTATAATTCTGTAATGTAGCAAACAATAACAAATTAACCAACTATTAATAAAAAGAGATCGCCCGATTAAAGAAATTAATACTTCATAATTTTATTATATAATTATTGATTGATAAGAAATGCATACCATTCATTCATACTAGGGTTTAACACACGAATATATCCGTCGAATACTATTCGAATAATCTGTACAACATTTGATATTCAATATTCGAATATTTTCTTAAATTATTCGTCGAATAATTAATGGTTCTTTAATTAGCTTAAATTACAAAAAGAAATATAAAAGATGTCGCTAATTTTTTTAATTAATTTCAAATATTTTTTTATTTGTTCAAAAGTACGTAGTAGGCCGTTAGCGTTAAAGAAATATAAAAGATGTCGCTAATTTTTTTAATTAATTTCAAATATTTTTTTATTTGTTCAAAAGTACGTAGTAGGCTGTTAGCGTTGTTAAAAAGTTAAATATGACGTATATTTATATTAATTGTCTTTTTAGAATCGTGATCTAATCATCTATATATAAACATAAATATAGGTAATTACATTTTATTTTAATTTAATATTCTAAAAATATAAATATAAAGGAACTTTGTCATATTGGCAGAATAGTAACAATTACTAAAGTATAAATATTTTTAAGGATTTAAAATTTTGCAGCCCTTATTAATAAATAATGAGTAATCGGGCTGAAGTTTGGAATTATTTTAAAAGAAATGGAGATGAGGCCTTTTGTACAAAGTGTCCACACAAGGTAACTGGCAAAGGATCTACTACAACTCCCATGTTAAATCATTTAAAGTTGAAACATATGATGGATCTTACTGGCAAGCGCTTGACAGAAGACAGCTCTAATTTCAATTCAAAAAAAAAATGTAACAGTTCAAGTATTTTAAATTTTGTTACCACGAAAAAACAACATCTTAATGAAATTGTAGCAAGTTTAGTTTCTGAGGATGGTTTTCATACTCAATGCAAATCTTTGTAATACATAATGTATTAGGGTAAAGGTTTGTTTGTGCCTGTGCCCTATTAAAATATACAAATAAATATTTACAAATGTGAAGTTTATTTATGACAGTCGGTAAGTCTGATTATAAATTGTTTACAATTTATTATCATTTTGAAATTTGTGTGTGCAATTGATAAAGTGTTTTGAAAGATAGAGCTAAGGCTTTATGATATCAAGATGAATGTTCTTCTTTTTTTTTTGCAAATTATTTTCTAATTCTTATGGGTTAATCAATTCTTTTATATGTAATGACTTTCTTTTATTTTTATGAGTGATTGTTTTTACATAGTTTTCAAATGTAATGAATAATCATATTATAAGCTGATGAAAAAAGTTGTGCCGGTGCTATGTTTATTGCATATTGCATTTCGTGAAAGGTTTGAATAATTATAATTATAAATCCCCAATAAAATAAAATTACAAACTAAAATTTTACTAATATGTAGTTCAATAACAAAAATATGTTAGTTTTATCTTTTCATATTAATAATAATTACAAGTATATTGGCTATTTCACCCATGTCTTTCATTTCAAATTTGGTTGACAATAACTTCTTCATAGTATTTACAGGTTCTAAATTATTCGATACTGCGAGGAGATCATCAACATAAATTAAAACAATAGTAATTGTATTATCTCCTTTTTTAATGTACAAGCACTGATCTGTAAATGTTTGTTTCATCCCCAAGAAATTTAAATATGCACTTAACTTTTTATGCCATTGTCTAGCGGCCTGTTGTAAACCGTACAAAGGCTTTTGTAGCTGATACACTCTGGATTTATCTAGCTTAACGTATGGTATGAGTGGCATTTCCATCAATACTTCTTCATTAAGGTCACCTTGAACGTAGGCTGTAACAACATCCATTTGATGCAAATAAAACCTTAATACAGCGCATAAAGCAAGCAATGTTCGAACTATTTCATACAGTGCTATTGATGCGTACAGTTCTATTGGTGCGTACAATCGATGCCCGATATTTGCTCACAGCCTCTAACAACTAATCGTGCTTTATATTTTGGAGATCCATATAAATTTTTTTTAATACTATATACTCAGCGATTACTTATTACTTTTTTATTTTTAGGACGTTCGATAATACTCCGAGTTTCATTTTTCTGCAATGAATTTAGTTCTGAGTTCATAGCATTAATCCATAATTCTTTATCATCCCTTTCCATAATATTTTTAAAAGATGTAATACTTGCAGGATCAACTGAAATATATTTTGCGCTTTTAAAAAGTTTTCGTGGTCTACCTCTTTGACCCGTTCTTATTATTTTTGGTCTATACGTCGCTTTTTATTTCCATCAATATTTGATCCATTATTTCTTGTTGGTATTATCTTCATCTTTCTCATTTTGATTACTGTCAACTTCTTCATTTAAAATTTGCAAAATATTATTTTTTCTATCTTCATTTCTTTGCTCATAATCAACTTGATCATCCTCCATCACATCATCAACTACAGCAGAATCATTTGGCTTAACTACTTCTTTCTTTCCACAACCTGGATTCAATTTATGTTCTTCATCAAGTGACATTACATTGTATTTATGTAATGTTCTTCTTCATACACATAATTGTTTGGATTGACCATTTCTAAAAATTTCACATCCCGTTTTTTCACGATATATTTAAATCCATCCCAAAAGACAAAAACTTTTCGATTCAGCACTATAACCAACAAATGTATATATTTTTAGCATTTAATTTTGATCTTCCTGAACCTTTCTCTAGTGCAACAACCTTACATTCAAAAAACCTAAAAAAATTAATATTTGGTTTTCAGACCACAGCTCTGATGGTGCTTCATTCGGTAGTGCACTGCACGGGCTTCGGTTTCTAATAAAAGCCGCTGTATTGATTGCCTCTGCGCATAAACTTTTTGGTAAATTAGATTGTAACATCATACATCTTGCCATATCTAATAGCGTGCGGTTTGCAATTTCTGCGATGCTATTTTGTTGTGGTGTATATTCTACGGTTAGTTGCCTTTTAATACCTTGGATACGCATATATTCGTTAAAGTCTTTTGAAATATATTCACGCCCATTATCACTGCGTAAAACTTTAATTTTTCTTCCAGTTTTACGTTCAGAATATTTTTGAAAATTTTTAAAAGCTTCTGGCATATCACTTCGATTTTTCAAAAGAAACCACTTCAATATATCGAGATTTTTCATCAATAAATGTTGCAAAATAACGTGCTCCATCAAGTGACATTACATTAACAGGGCCACATATGTCTGAATGAATGGTGTCTAGTAATTCAACATCGCATTTGTTGGAACTGTAAAAAGGAAGTTGACAAATTTTCGCTTTTGCACAGATCATACATTTGATATTACATATTTTTAAATTTTCATTAATGTCATTTACTAAATTTTCCTTTTTAAGTTTAATTAAATCTTTAAAATTTAGGTGACCCATTCGTTCATGCCACTTAAGAAAATGGTTTTTAATACATTCATTTGCAAACATAGATAAATACTTTTCAGATTCGATTACATACAAGTCGTCAGTTTTATTAGCAACCATTATATATAAATTATTTTTATTTTTGAAAACAGCATTTTTTTTATAAAAATTAACTTTAATATCTTTACTAGCAGCTTTTGATACAGATATAAGGTTATGTCCTTTAGATGGATATACCACATCATGCAAGAATATTTTTTTACCATTTGCTTTTAATTCGACTGTACCTGTAGCATATGCATTTATTGTGTTATTGTTAACTAGCTGTTGGCCCGTCATAGAATGATGGAGTTAATTATGGCAGATTTTATTTTTATATACCTACCTATATTTTTGTTTTTGCAATTTCGGAATAATGTATAATTTGTACTTTGCTAAGTAATGCAGTAAATAAAAAAAAAGTTATATTTGTAATTTATACACCAAAAAAAAAAATTATGTTTCCGACCGGAATCGTGTCAGAGGCAGACACATTAAATATGTACTAATAAGAAGAAATGAAAAAACAATATAAAAATATTTTGTAACTAAATTAAGCTAACTTAATGTAAAAAATGGATAGTAATAAAAAATTATCATGCGCGAAAAAGACAGATATAAAAAAACTACTTGAAATTTAAACCAAAAAGAATAAAATATTCATTTGGGTACCTACTACCCGAATATATACACTCACTTCCAATTTCAGTTATCCCTATTCCCTATACATAATACATTATACTTGCACACTAATAAATTCATTTGGGTTCCCGTAATAAAATTACATTATAAAAATATATAGTGTTGCTCTTGTTTTTATAGGTTTGCACTATGCACAGACACAGACACACAGTGAATATGAACGAAAGAAAAATATATTGCACCTTCTCTTGAAAATAGACTTTTTTTATATATGAAAAATGAATTGGGTTTGTAAAGAACAGTGAAACTACTTCTTATAACTATACTTTGATTACAATCAAATTTGAAAAAAAATTCTTTTTAACAAAAAAACGAGGAAGAATACAGTTGCCTTTGTCAACTCTTACATACCCGTACGAACCGTTAGTATGTTCACAGCCTGTCACTCTGCTCACAATACTATTTTTTTAATATTTTAGTATTTTAAAATAATTTGGGTGAATTTTATAATTTCTAGAACTATGGGTTGTACATATATTCAAACTACATGTTTATATGTACATTCTTCAAAAGCAGATTCTAACCTTTCACATAACGATTATCAACTTTTGATAACGATTATATTAACTTTTTCAAATATTCTATAGTACCATTTAATACTAAGCGGTAAATGTATATTAAATTTACTTAGTACAAAATAGTAAATATAATTTTAAATATTATATTATATTATATTTAAATATTCCATTGGCAGAATAATTTCTTATAAGTACAATAAAATACATATATGTATGTAAATACGGTGCTATATAATATACATCTATACTCTTATCATTCATTCATCAGTGACATATACGATATGTAAATAAACATGATATTATATAAGTATGTATATATATTAATATCATATAAATAAAAATTCTTCAAGCAACCGTTATGTTGTTTATTTATTTGCATTTTTATGTACTACGCATTATATCCTCAACAATTTCAAATTATCGAGTAAAACAAAATGGAAAAAATTCGTTAAAGAAATTTGTTAGAAAATTTGAAAAAATCAAGTAACACTTTCGTCAATTATAAAGTAACACTATATTATTAATAAAAAAAGTTGTTAACGGAAATAAGAGTATAATGTTGGAGCTTTAATTTTTGTGTATTACTTCAAAAAAATTTTAACAGGTGTTCAAGTTACAGGTGTTTAAAAATACGAAATTTTCAGTTTTTGACCCCTTACAGCTCCTAAACGGGGGGTGATACAAAAAAAATGTCTGAAATGACTCATACTTATTTTCAAAGATCTAACTTCTGTCAAAATTTCAAGTTTCCAACTTAAACCGTTTAGAAGATAGAAGGGTTGAAGGATTTTGCAAAATTTGAGTTTTACATAACGGTAAATTAAGACACCGTATGCCACAAATATATATTTATTGTATATATACTTTTAAAGCTAATAAAAGTAGTAATAGTTTGGCGTTTTCAAAATGAAGATATACCTTATACAACTTGTGCTATAACAATTTAAATATTGAGCTTTTTTGAACCTTTGGGAGCTGTAGCTCCGTAACGGGTGGGGCTACAAAAAAAAGTTATTAAAAATAAAATTAATATTTTTGTGAGATCTATAGTTATCAGTAGTTAAAATTTTATAGCTCTATTTCAAAAAAATGTGGGGATCTAAAAGTTTGGTGTTCGAGAGCTACCCGAAGGCTTGGTCCAAACTCAACCAAAAAAAATGGGGAACCTACAAATTACTCCCAGAATATTTTGTGTAAATTTCAAGATTCTAGCTTTCTTAGTTTTTGAGTTAGCGTGCTGACGGACGAACGGACGGACGGACATGGCTCAAAAGTCTTAGAATTTTTTTCTGATCCGATCCATGCCTTTAAAGGTATATCTAGCACGCTTATTTAGAGGTGTTACAAACGGAGGAGTAATTTTATTATACCCGATCCTATCGTACGGGTATAATAAATCGAAACAAAATAGATTACCTACCCATTACAATTTACAATATTCATAAACAATTATAATAAAATATTTCTGCTGCTTCTAATAATAAAATATTTGTTTGTTTGATAAAATCATAATTTGAAATTATTTAAAAAAATTTCCTTGTTTATGCATATATATGGATATGTATGTATGTCAATACAAAATAAAATCAATTTAAAAAATAAAATCAATTCGAAAAAACTGAATGAATGAAAAAATATTGTTTTGATTTTTTTCTTTTCCTTTACCGTCGCTCTTAGTTTGAAAAATTAAAAATATTTCCAATTAGAAATTATATCTATACTGTATACATTGTAGCTATGTATATTTTATTTTTTTTCTATAATAGAACACATCCAACACAACACTTTAAAATGAATGCGTTTGTTACACATCATTTTTCTGGACAAATATAATATATATGCATATATTAACCGAAGTTCATGAGAAGTCCAGTTACGAAATAAATTCTTATTATTGCACATATGTGCACTTGCACCGCTATCAATATACGAACTGTGTTCATTCATGTTAATTTTAAGACTTGTACTCATTGCCTCGGTTGTATGTTGACTGTGATATTTATTCTTCTTTTTCCTGCATTCACTGCTTCTGTGTCCATACTTTTTACAATAGAAACAAATCCGGCAATGTATTTCGGTTTCTAATGCTATACAGAAATTTTCATATTCTTCCGACACTATTTTAAGCAACATAATATTAACTAATTTTCCTGTAATTCTACAGCACTCACTTTCATCTGGTCTACCATTTTTGAAAATATCTTAAATGCTCTGTCATTGTTTGTTCGTTTTTTTTTTTACTCAGAAAAGTTTTTTTTAGAGCATCATTCTTCTTGACGGACCTTTGGTCGATGTACTTATTCCAAAATAGTCCATGCTTCGTTTGATGTTTTTGATTTTTTTACATATTGTAATTGGTTTTCTTTTAATGCTATTATAATTAGAGCAAGAGCTTTTTCATCATTTTTATCCCAGGATAAAATATTTTCAGATATTTCAGCGTCTTTTTTTTCAGCATTATCATCTATAAATGGGCGTTTCACTCTTCCTGATGCATAATTCCATAACTCGTTGTACACCAAGATACTTCGCATTTGCAACTTCCATGACTCATAGTAAACAGAGCTATTCGTCTTATCAACGACCTCAGTGTAACTTCAATGCTCACTCCACGCAGTCATCGCCATACAGTTGGGATTAACTCCTGTTCCAAAGAAATAAAAGAGTTAATGCCTCCACTCAAAGTTTTCCAACGAGAAATAAGGAGTGCAACAGAAGCTCATCCCTATCATGTAAAATTATCAAGATGGCGAAATACGGCTTATGGAAATTCGTTTGTTATGCGTACGTCCTATTTGTGGAACCATATACCATCATATGTGTCTTCTAAAGTTGGTAATTCATATGTGTACGATTTACTTAAGTTCAAGAAGAACATTAACATCTTTCTTCAAAATATCCCTCGAAATTTTCCTACCTATCCCTCATAATCACAAATTTCCCAATTCCAATTTCCCCAATCATTCTTCCCACATCCCTATCCTCAACACCAAGTTGTACATTTGTATTAAAGGTTCCATCCTAAAATTTGGTTTTAAAAGGGGGTGGTTTTGGTTGGTTAAAGTCCAACACTACCCTGAGAAACCACGTGCAGTTCCTCTTGATGACTTTCGAGTTTTCCACCAACAAACCAAAAAAAAAATCTAGTTTGTCAATTGCAATACTTGACTTCATCATTAAATTACCACGCGGAGCTCTGGGTCCATAATTTAAATTTAATAATTACATACATTCAAAACTTATGACTTATCTTAAAACCTAATCTTTTTTATACTGTTGAATTCAAACTTTTTGTTAATTTTGCTTTAATAATTAATTTATGAAATGTTATTCAAACTATAGTCACCCCTAATTAATTAATTTTAAAAGGATTTTTGATTGAAAGTACCTACGTGGCACTTACCACTATAACTTAGTTATATAAAGTGTCCTAAACTATTCTCTTACATATTTAATAAAAAAAAAAAATATAAAAAAAAAAAATACAAATGAAAACGAAATTAATTAAATTATATAATTTAGTCTTAAGAAATATCTTATGTATATTTTTGAAGGAGAATAAAGAATTAAACTAATAATAAACTAAAAACTAAAAAACTAATAACTATATTAAGTACTTAAAGTATATTTTGATTATGTCATCAAGTTTTATTTTTTTTTTAGTAGTACGGTTTATTGTTTGCATATATATCATTAAGAATTATAAAATTTACTTAAGAATTTAAGTTTTATGTAGGTAATCAAATTGTGTATTGTATAACTTTTGTTGTTATGTCTTAAATATATTTTTTTAATATTGTGCATATAAATTAGTAATTAAGAATTGCAATCATATTTTATGTATTTTTTCAATATCAATGTTATAATGTCTGTTCTTTTTTTTTTTTTTTTTTTAAATATGTACAAAACTTGTTTTGGTAATTAAAATATAAATAAAAATTAAATAAAAATAGACAAAAAATAGACAAAAAATTACTATTAACATTTTTTACTAATATACATGTGTAACAGTGGGTAAGTCTGAATATAAATTTTCTATTGCTTTTCTTTGTAATTTTCGTGCGTAAACAATAAAAATTATTAGAATTTTTTAATTATTTGAAGTTCAATGCATTTGCATTTTCAAATAATACATAGTAAAGTATTTTTTTTTTGATAATTCTTTTCTATTTCTCCTAGGCTCATTTTTATACCTGTACAATAGTATCGGGTGTATTAAAATTGCTGCTCCATTTGTAACACCTCGAAATTTAAACTCCAATATTGTATTTTTATTTGTGTTAACAACTTTTCTTAATGATATTTTAATATATGTTTAACTTTTAAATATTGCACAAAGTTACTATTGCGTTATATTACTAATTTGTAGATGTATAAAATATTAATTTGCCGGACTATTACATGGTTCTATCTGTTTCATAGTTGATAAAGTCTTGTGCAGTCTAAATTAAACAGAGTCGTAGTATATTGTATTTAGAACACCAAGGGTTTATACGGGTATTTAAGAGTTGACAAGTGCAACAGTATTTTCTCTCGTATTTATATATGTATTAGCAGAGTACCCGGCGTTGTCCGAAGTATTTTATCGGCTTTATGAAATAAAAATTATTAACTTTTGCTTTTGAGTTAATATAATTTAATTTATATAGTTCACGTATTACTATGCATTTTCAGATGCTGGTAGTTAATATTCTATTTTTTATTACATTTAGTTAAATTGAATAAACAGAGCGAAAAATTAAGGACAATTCGTCTACAAAAAATCTTTAAAGGAATCAATAATCTGTTAAGTCCACAATTATGGCGAAGTGAGTTTTCACAATATATTCATTAATACCGAAACATAAAATTGCATTTCAATTACAAAAGACCATAATGTAATACTTTTCTTTTCGTAAGTAATATCACTTCATGTATTTGTGAATTATCCTTTTAAGCACATTTTAAAAAATTTGCTATTAGGTTCGCTCTGCCAATCTGTCTGTTTACAAAACTTATATACTGTTTAATAAAGAGCAATGAAATATTAATTATGCATAAGTCTCTTAAAAGAGTAATGTTGCAGAACAACTTTTTTATGTACCCTCACCGTTAGAGATTCTACAGCACCGACAGCTCTTCAAATTTTGAAAAAACTTCTTTTTAAATGCATACATCTCAGGTTCTGCTTAACATATTTTTATATCCGTACGATAAGTATCGGGTATAATAAAATTACTCCTCCGTTTGTAACACCCTGAAATAAGCGAGCTAGATATACCTTCAAAGGTATGGATCGGATCAGAAAAAAATTCTAAGTCGATTGAGCCATGTCCATCCGTCCGTCCGTCAGCACGCTAACTCAAAAACTAAGAAAGCTAGAATCTTGAAATTTACACAAAATATTCTGGAAGCAATTTGTAGGTTCTCTATTTTTTTGGTTGAGTTCCGACCCAAACTTCGGGTAGCTCTCGAATACCAAACTTTTAGATGCCCACATTTTTTTTTGAAATAGAGCTATGAAATTTTAACTGCTGATAGATCTTATAAAAATATTAATTTTATTTTTAATAGCTTTTTTTTGTAGCCCCACCCGTTACGGAGCTACAGCTCCCCAAAGGTTCAAAAAAGCTCTATATTTAAATTGTTATAGCACAAGTTGTATAAGGTATATCTTCATTCTGAAAACGGCAAACGATTACTGCTTTTATTAGCTTTAAAAGTATATATACAATAAATATATAGTTGTGGCATACGGTGTCTTAATTTACCGTTATGCGAAACTAAAATTTTGCAGAATCCTTTAGCCCTCCTATCTCCTAAACGGTTCAAGTTGGAAACTTGAAATTTTGGCAGAAGTTAGATCTTTGAAAATAAGTATGAGTCATTTCAGAAATTTTTTTGTATCACCCTACGTTTAGGAGCTGTATGGGGTCAAAAACTGAAAATTTCCTATTTTTAAACACTTGTAACTTGAACAACTGTTAAAATTTTTTTGAAGTAATACACAAAAATTAAAGCTTGAACATTATACTCTTATTTCTGTCAACAACTTTTTTTAATAATATAGGGTTACTTTATAATTGGACGAAAGTGTTACTTGATTTTTTCAAATTTTCTAACAAATTTCTTTAACGAATTTTTTGTATTTTGTTTTACTCGATAATTTGAAATTGTTGATTATATAGCGCCGTATTTACATACATACATTTATGTATTTTATTGTAGATATAAGAAATTATTCTATGAATGGAAATATTTTTAAAGAAATATTGCAATGTATGGCGATATACTTATAACAATATAAGTATACTATGTACGCATTAATATAATATAATATTTAAAATTATATTTACTATTTTGTACTTAGTAAATTTAATATACATTTACCGCTTAGTATAGAATATTTGAAAAAGTTTTGGATTGATAATCGTTATGTGGAAGGTTAAAATCTGCTTTTGAAGAATGTATAAACATATAGTTTGAATATATGTACAACTCATAGTTCTAGAAATTATAAAATTCACCCAAATTATTTTAAAATACTAAAATATTAAAGAAATAATATTGTAAGCAGAATGACAGGCTGTAAACATACTAACGGTTCGTACGGGTATGTAAGAGTTGACAAAGGCAACTGTATTCTTCCTCGTTTTTGATTAAATACTGCATAGAAATGTGAATATGTTTTCTAATTTAATAGATTATGTTTATAGTATTTTTAAATGTACGGATATATTATACATACTATATGTACATATTTTAATGATATTTTATGGGAAATATGTTATACACATGCATCTTATATAGGTACACCACATGTAAAGACCACATGTAAGTAATACATTTCTGAATGATGACTTGATGATTGTCTAATGTAGGAGATTGTTTCTGTTTTTTACCAACGGCCGAAAATGTTATGTTGTTAAGACTTAAACACAGTATCCTTAAGAAACTTAATAAGGTTACTTTAATTACTGTTCTATATTAGAAATTTGTATTGAAAGGTTTTAATGGAATATTAAAAACAGTATAGATAGAAGTAAAGAGTGTTGAAAATATCATTTTAATAATAATAATAATACAAAAAATTAGGCAGGATACTTTTAATAGGTGCTCGTGTGGAAATGGGTTAACAAATGTTTACAAACATTTTGTCAAAGGCTTTATTTAGAACAATAAATTCATGCTGCCAAATTAAACACAAATTATAATTTTTTTTGACGGTCTATCGTGCCGAAATGTGTTAACGTATCACGACAAAATTTATTGAATGAGTTTGTGTGCCAAAGTGCAATACTTGTACAAATTTTCAATTGGTCAAATCGTTTAAGCACAACAACAAAAAATGAGACACATCAAAGCCTGAAGTCTGATGGATTAATGTATCGTAACCAAATCAACTCAGAAAGCTTTTGTTATAAAAACCTACACTTTTGTAAATTTTCAACTCAATTGGTAACATCGTTCAAGTGCGACAACAAAGAAATTAAAAAATTTCATTGGGCCCTGGTGCCGAAACGGGTTAATGGTTCGTAACCAAATCACCTCAGTAAGCTCCTGTGATAAAGAGCTACGCTTTTGTAAGTTTTCAATTTAATTGGCAAAACCGTTTGAGAGCGACAACAAAGAAATTAAAAAACTTCACTGGGCCCTGGTGCAAAAACAGCTTAAAGGATCGTAACTAAATCAACTGAATGACGTTCTGGGGTGAAGAGCTACACTTTTTTAAATTTTCAACTCAATTGGTAAAACCGTTCAAGCGCGACAACAAAAAAATTGAAAAACTTCATTGAGTCCTGGTACCGAAAGAAGAACATTTGTACAAATCTTCAACTCAATCGATCAAACCGTTTAGGCAGGATAACGAAAAAACGAAAAAGCTTTAAATGGCTCTTGGGCGGCAATGGTTTAATGAACCGTAACACCATATAGCGTATAACAATTTCCGGGGTCGTAGAAATGATTTTGCAAAATTTGGTTGCAATCGGACTGGTGGTTTTTACGTGAAAAGGGCACAAACAAACAAATTTCTGCTTTATATATTAGACTAGTAGAGTAATAGGCGTTGCCCGGAGTATTTTGTTGGCTTTATGAAATAAATATTATTAACTTTTGCTTTTGCGGTAATATAATTTAATTCATATAGTTCACGTATTACTATGCATTTACAGATGCTGGTGGTTAATATTCTATTTTTTATTACATTTAATTAAATTTAATAAACAGAGCAAAGAATTAGAGACAACTCGCTTACAGAAAATCTTTAAAGGAATCAGTAATTTCTTGAGTACACTATCAGGACCTAGTGTATTTCCACAATATATTCGCTAACAGCGAAATATAAAATCGCATTTCAATTATAAAAGACCGTAATGTAACACAGTTTTTTCGTAAGTAATGTCACTTCATGTTTTTACGAATTATACTTTGAAGCACATTTTGAAAAATTTCACTCCGAAAAGTTTCACTCTGTCCGTCCGTCTGTTTACAAACCTTATACACTATTTAATAAAGAGCAATGAAATATTAGCCATGCCATGTCTCTTCAAAGATCAATGTAGTAGAACAACTTTTTTAATGAGTTTCACGGTTACCGTTCCGTTCCTACATCTCTTCAAATTTTGAAAGAGCTACATTTCAGGTTCTGTTTAATATATTTTTATAATATAAAAAGACAGGATTGTTTTTTACCTTTAAAATCAACCAGAAGTTTTTTGCGCTAGCTTTTTTAAATAAGTAATTATTATTTCAAATTGATATATGCTAAAATTATGTATACAAACTGTATGTAAGTAAGAATGTAAAGGTTTCTTAAATATATATGTACTCAGGCTTGGTTTCTTAAATATAAATAACTCATGTATTAAGGGTTGTAAATATATATGTACTCATTTTTGATTAAATACTGTACAGATATGTGAATATGTTTTCTAATTTAATTGATTATTTTTATAGTATTTTTAAATATACGTACATACATGTATATATTTCAATGATATTTTTTGTGAAATATGTTATACACATACATTTTATATAGGTACACCAATAATGCAATCCTGTATGATGACATAATCATTGTCGAATGGAGGAGATTATTTCTGTAATAACTGCCGAAAATGTTATGTTAAGATTTAACGCTGGTTTTCATGAGAAATTTCTTGGATATTATCGCAATTTTAGAAATAGAAAAAAATATAGTGTATGTATTACCAATGGGAAAGAGGGAGAAAAAAATATATATTCAGAAATATCGTTGATAAAATCAGATGAAATACTTCTCCAAAGAATTTATAGACGATATTCAGCTAATTTATGGACGATATTCCGCAAAATAAAAATATTGTTGAACGATATTTTTATAGAGTTTTCTCTTTTACATACATGTCATTTTTGTATCTTCTACCTATGCTGTAACATTTTCGTGGATATTTTTTTCTCATGAAAACCAGCTTTTAAACACAGTATTCTTAAGATACCTAACAAGGTTATTTTAATTACTGCTATATATTAGAAATTTGCAATGAAAGGTTTTTATGGAATATTAAAAACAGTATAGATAAAAGTAAAGAGTGTTGGAAATTTTTTTTTAATAATAATAACAATACAAAAAATTAGGCAGAATATTTTTAATAGGTGCTGGTGCGAAATGGGTTAACAAACGTTAACAAACATATTGTCACAGTCTTTATTTAGAACCATAAATTCATCATGCCTAATTAGACAAAAATCAGAACAATTTTTTTAGATAGTTTATCGTGCCGAAATGTGTTAATGTATCACGACAAAATTTATTGAGTGAATTTGTGTGCCAAAATTTTTCTAATTATGTTTTCAAATTGATTGGCTAAAACTATATGTAAAAATTGTAATGGATAAGAATGTAAGGTTTTTGTTCTTTAAATATACATTTAAATAATAATACATTTTCTAATTCAATTGATTATGTTTATAATATTTTTAAATATACGCACATTATACATACTATATGTACATATTTTAATGATATTTTATGGGAAATATGTTATACACGTGCATCTTATACAGGTAGACCACATGTAAGTAATGCATTTCTGAATGATGACATGATGATTGTCGTATGTTGGAGATTGTTTTTATTTTTTAACAATGGCCGAAAATGTTATGTTGTTAAGACTTAAACACAGTATTCTTAAGATACTTAATAATGTTACTTTAATTACTGTTCTATATTAGAAATTTGTATTGAAAAATTTTTATGGAATATTAAAAACAGTATAGATAAAAGTAAAGAGTTTTGGAAATATCTTTTTAATAATAATAATAATAAAAAACATTAGGTAGAATACTTTCAATAGGTGCTCGTGCGGAAATGTGTTAACAAATGTTAACAAACATTTTGTCACAGGCTTTATTTAGAACCATAAATTCATCCTGCCAAATTAAACACAAATTAGAATTTTTTTTGACGGTCTATCGTGTCGAAATGTGTTAACGTATCACGACAAAATTTATTGAATGAGTTTATGCGCCAAAATGCAGAACTTGTGCAAATTTTCAATTAGTCAAATCGTTTAAGCACAACAACAAAAAATGAGACACTTCATGGCCTGAAAAATGATGGGTTAATGTATCGTAACCAAATCAACTCGAAAGCTTTTTGTTACCTACCCTTTTGTAAATTTTCAACTCAATTGGTAAAACCGTTTAAGCGCGACAACAAAGAAATTGAAAAACTTCATTGAGTCTTGGTATCGAAACGGGTTAATGGTTCGCAACCAAATCAACTCAGTGAGTTCCTGTGGTAAAGAGCTACACTTGTGTAAATTGCAACTTAATTTGTAAAACCGTTTAAGCGCGACAGCAAAGAAATTGAAAAATTCCTTTGAGCCCTAGTGCCGAAACGGGTTATTGAATCGTACCCAAATCAACTCAGTGAGCTCCTGTGGTAAAGAGTTACGCTATTGTAAATTTTCAACTCAATTGGTAAAACCGTTCAAGCAGGACAACAGAAAAATTTAATGAGCTTTGTTCGGCTCTCTTGCCCAAACGGGTTAACCGAATTTCATAAAAATTTGTCAACTCAATCGATCAAACCGTTTAGGCAGAACAACGAAAAAACAAAAAAAGCTTTAAATGGCTCTCGGGCCGTAATGGGTTAATGAACCGAAACACCATATAGCCTATAACACTTTCCGAGGTCGTAGAAATGTTTCTGCAAAATTTGGTTGCAATCGGACAGGTGGTTTTTACGTGAAAAGGGCACAAACATGCACACAAATAGAATTTCTGCTTTATGTATTATATTAGACTAGCAGAGTACCCGGCGTTGCCCGGAGTACTTTATTGGCTTTATGAAATAAAAATTATTAACTTTTGTTTCTGCGTTAATATAATTTAATTAATATAGTTACCTTATTACTATGCATTTACAGATTTATGGTAGTTTATATGCATTTATATTTGTATTTATGCATTTATGGTAGTTTATATTCTATTTTTTATTAGATTTAGTTAAATTGAATAAACAGAGCCAAGAATTAGAGACAATTCTTCTACAAAAATTTTTTAAAGGAATCAATAATCTATTGAGTACACAATGACGGTGAAGTGAATTTCAATTATGACCATAATGTAGTACATTTGTTTTCGTAAGTAATGTCACTTCATGTTTTTGTGAATTATCCTTTTAAGCACATTTTGAAAAATTTGTTATTAGGTTCGCTCTGTCCCTCCGTCTGTTTTCCAAACTTATATATTCGTTAATATGCGTTAATACCGAAACATAAAATCGTATTTAAATTATAAAAGACCATAATGTAATCAATTTTTTTTTTGTAAGTAATGTCACTCTATGTTTTGGTGAATTATCAATTATTGGTGAATGAATATGAATTATTTAAGCACATTTTGAAAAATTTGTTATTAAGTTCGCTCTGTCCCTTCGTCTGTTAAAACTCATATACTGTTTAATAAAGAGCAATGAAATATTAACTATGCATAGGTCTCTTAAAAGAGTAATGTTGTAGAACAACGTTTTTATATACCCTCACCGTTGGAGATCCTACAGCACCGACAGCTCTTCAAATTTTGAAAAAACTTCTTTTTAAATGCGTACATTTCAGGTTCTGTTTAACATATTTTCAATATAAAAAATACATGATTGTTTTTTACCTTTATAAATCAACCAGAATTTTTTTTTCGTTTAGTTTTTCTAATTATGTTTCCAAATTGATTGGCTAAAAATATGTGTAAAAATTGTATATGGATACGAATGTAAGGTTTTCTGTTCTTTAAATATGTATGTACTCATTTTTGATTAAATGATGTACAGAAATGTGAATATGTTTTCTAATTTAATTGATTAAGTTTGTAGTATTTTTAAATATACGGATATTATACATACTATATGTACATATTTCAATGATATTTTATGGGAAACATGTTATACACATGCATCTTATATAGGTAGACCACATGTAAAGACCACATTTAAGTAATGCATTTCTGAATGATGACATGATGATTGTCTAATGTAGGAGATTGTTTCTGTTTTTTAACATGAAAATGTTATGTTGTTAAGACTTAAAAACAGTATTCTTAAGATACTTAATAAGGTTACTTTAATTACTGTTCTATATTACAAATTTGCACTGAAAGGTTTTTATGGAATATTAGAAACAGTAGAGATAAAAGTAAAGAGTGTTGGAAATATCTTTTTAATAATAATAACAATACACAAAATTAGGCAAAATATTATTAATAAGTGCTCGTGCGGAAATGGATTAATAAACGTTAACAAACATTTTGTCACAGGCTTTATTTAGAACCATAAATTCATCCTCCCAAATTAGACCGAAATTAGAAACAAAAATTTTTTTTGACAGTCTATCGTGTCGAAATGTGTTAATGTATCACAACAAAATTTATTGAATGAGTTTGTGTGCCAAAGTGCAATACTTGTGCAAATTTTCAATTGGTCAAATCGTTTAAGCACAACAACAAAAAATGACACATTTTATGGCCTGAAGCCTGATGGGTTAATGTATCGTAACCAAATCAACTCAGAAAGCTTTTGTTATAAAGACCTACACTTTTGTAAATTTTCAATTCAATTGGTAAAACGGTTTAAGTGCGACAACAAAGAAATTAAAATTTTTTATTGAGCCCTGGTGCCGAAACGGGTTAATGGATCGTAACCAAATCTCCTCCGTGAGCTCCTGTGGTAAAGAGCTACACTTTTGTAAATTTTCAAATCAATTGGCAAAACCGTTTGAGCGCGACAACAAAGAAATTGAAAAATTTCATTGAGTCCTGGTGCCGAAACGGGTTAATGGATCGTAACCAAATCAACTCAGTGAGCTCCTGCGGTAAAGAGCTACACTTTGATAAATTTTTAACTCAATTGGCCAAACAGTTTAAGTGCGACAACTAAGTAAATTACAAAACTTCACTGACCCCTGGTGCCGAAACGGGTTAATGGATCGAAACCAGATCAACTCTTCTGATCAAGATCAAGTGAGCTTCTGTGGTAAAGAGCTACACTATTGTAAAATTTCAACTCAATTGGTCAAACCGTTTTAGCAGGACAACAGAAAAATTTAATGAACTTTGTTCGGCTCTCGTGCCCAAACGGGTTACCGGATCTTCATAAAAATTTGTCACAGGCTTTTTTTCAGACCATAAAACCACCATACAAAATTGGACATAAATCGGAAACAAAAAATTTTTTGGAAGCCCGCCGGGTCGAATCCGGGTAACGTATTGAATCCAAATTTTTTCGGCACCCGTCCAATGCTGGGAAGAACATTTGTACAAATTTTCAACTCAATCGATCAAACCGTTTAGGCAGGACAACGAAAAAACGAAACGGCTTTAAATGGCTCTCGGGCCGCAATGGGTTAATGAACCGAAACGCGATATAGCCTATAACACTTTCCGGGGTCGTAGGAACGTTCCTGCAAAATTTGGTTGCAATCGGACTGGTGGTTTTTACGTGAAAAGGGCACAAACAAACAAACAAACAAACAAACAAACAAACAGAATTTCTTCCTTATTTATTAGACTAGCAGAGTACCCGGCGTTGCCCGGAGTACTTTATTGGCTTTATAAAATAAAAATTATTAACTTTTGTTTCTTCGTTAATATAATTTAATTAATATAGTTACCTTATTACTATGCATTTACAGATTTATGGTAGTTTATATGCATTTATATTTGTATTTATGCATTTATGGTAGTTTATATTCTATTTTTTATTAGTTTTAGTTAAATTGAATAAACAGAGCCAAGAATTAGAGACAATTCTTCTACAAAAATTTTTTAAAGGAATCAATAATCTATTGAGTACACAATGACGGCGAAGTGAATTTCAATTATCAGACCATAATGTAGTACATTTGTTTTCGTAAGTAATGTCACTTCATGTTTTTGTGAATTATCCTTTTAAGCACATTTTGAAAAATTTGTTATTAGGTTCGCTCTGTCCCTCCGTCTGTTTTCCAAACTTATATATTCGTTAATATGCGTTAATACCGAAACATAAAATCGTATTTAAATTATAAAAGACCATAATGTAATCAATTTTTTTTTGTAAGTAATGTCACTTCATGTTTTGGTGAATTATCTTTTTAAGCACATTTTGAAAAATTTGTTATTAAGTTCGCTCTGTCCCTCCGTCTGTTAAAACTCATATACTGTTTAATAAAGAGCAATGAAATATTAACTATGCATAGGTCTCTTAAAAGAGTAATGTTGTAGAACAACGTTTTTATATACCCTCACTGTTGGAGATCCTACAGCACCGACAGCTCTTCAAATTTTGAAAAAACTTATTTTTAAATGCGTACATTTCAGGTTCTGTGTAACATATTTTCAATATAAAAAATACATGATTGTTTTTTACCTTTATAAATCAACCGGAATTTTTTTACGGTTACTTTTTCTAATTATGTTTTCAAATTGATTGGTTAAAAATATGTGTAAAAATTGTGTATGGATAAGAATGTAAGATTTTCAGTTCTTTAAATATGTATGTACTCATTTTTGATTAAATACTATACAGAAATGTGAATATGTTTTCTAATTTAATTGATTATGTCTACAGTATTTTTAAATTTACGCAATTATACATACTATATGTACATATTTCAATGATATTTTATGGGAAATATGTTATACACATGCATCTTATATAGGTAGACCACATGTAAAGACCACATGTAAGTAATGCATTTCTGAATGATGACATCATGATTGTTTAATATAGGAGATTGTTTCTGCTTTTTAACAACGGCGGAAAATGTTATGTTGTTAAGACTTAAACACAGTATTCTTAAGATACTTAATAAAGTTACTTTAATTACTGTTCTATATTAGAAATTTGCATTAAAAGGTTTTTATAGAATATTAAAAACAGTATAGATAAAAGTAAAGAGTGTTGGAAATATCTTTTTAATATTAATAATAATAATAATAATAATAATAATACAAAAAATTAGGCACAATACTTTTAATAGGTGCTCGTGCGGAAATGGGTTAAGAACAAACAAAATGTTAACAAACATTTTGTCATAGGCTTTATTTGGAACCATAAATTCATCCTGCCAAATTAGACACAAATTAGAATTTTTTTTGACGGTTTATCCTGCCGAATTGTGTTAACGTATCACAACAAAATTTATTGAATGAGTTTGTGTGCCAAAGTGCAATACTTGTGCAAATTTTCAATTGGTCAAATCGTTTAAGCACAACAACAAAAAATGAGACACTTTATGGCCTGAAGCCTGATGGGTTAATGTATCGTAACCAAATCAACTCAGAAAGCTTTTGTTATAAAGACCTACACTTTTGTAAATTTTCAACTCAATTGGTAAAACGGTTTAAGTGCGACAACAAAGAAATTAAAAATTTTTATTGAGCCCTGGTGCCGAAACGGGTTAATGGATCGTAACCAAATCTACTAAGTGAGCTCCTGCGGTAAAGAGCTACACTTTGATAAATTTTTAGCTCAATTGGCCAAACAGTTTAAGTGCGACAACTAAGTAAATTACAAAACTTCACTGACCCCTGGTGCCGAAACGGGTTAATGGATCGAAACCAAATCAACTCAGTGAGCTCCTGTGGTAAAGAGCTACACTATTGTAAAATTTCAACTCAATTGGTCAAACCGTTTTAGCAGGACAACAGAAAAATTTAATGAACTTTGTTCGGCTCTCGTGCCCAAACGGGTTACCGGATCTTCATAAAAATTTGTCACAGGCTTTTTTTCAGACCATAAAACTACCATACAAAATTGGACATAAATCGGAAACAAAAAATTTTTTGGAAGCCCGCCGGGTCGAATCCGGATAACATATTGAATCCAAATTTCTTCGGCACCCGTCCAATGCTGGGAAGAACATTTGTACAAATTTTCAACTCAATCGATCAAACCGTTTAGGCAGGACAACGAAAAAACGAAACGGCTTTAAATGGCTCTCGGGCCGCAATGGGTTAATGAACCGAAACGCAATATAGCCTATAACACTTTCCGGGGTCGTAGGAACGTTCCTGCAAAATTTGGTTGCAATCGGACTGGTGGTTTTTACGTGAAAAGGGCACAAACAAACAAACAAACAAACAGAATTTCTTCCTTATTTATTAGATTACAGAGTGTTTCAAAAGAAAATTGAGTTTGAAACATAATTTTTTCATTTTAAATCATTTTAAACCTCTATAACTTTGTAACTGTTGGGGTTATGGAATCATTAGGGCATAAAAATTAAAGCTAACCACTTACCAGAATAGAAACCCCTCCCCGAAAAAGGTCCAGAATAGAAAACCCCGAAAAAGGTCCAGAATAGAAACCCCTCCCCCCATTCAATACAATTTTTTGTTCGTTTCGGTATGCCCGATCACCCATTTCAAGGAAGACCATCGATTCGGAAACACCATGTATATTCGTTAGTTTTTTCTTATAGATTTTTTAAATATTAATAGTTTTAATTCTGCATCCATCTCCAGAATTACTTTCAAACACATTTTACAACATTATTTTTCCACTTTAATGACCTCAGGTAATTAATTCTTACCTACTTAATTATTTATGTTTTTTTTTTAATTATGACATAATTTAAACATGACACACTTATTGTAATACATTAAAATACAATAAATCGCTTTATGTTTTTTATTTAGATAATTTTATTTTTATTATTGTACATTTTATAAATTGTGATTAAACGCTTTTAAGTAATGTTAAAGAAAAAAATTAATTTTTTCAATTTTACTACTACTTAATATAAAGATATCCACATTTTATATGTTAAAAAAATTAATATTCAAAATGTGAAATTGCTTGTTACTATATGTATGAAATCATATTATCATATTAACAGATATCATATTAATTTTTTTGTTAATACTTTTTTTTTTAACTTAATAATTCATATGTATGTATAATGAATTTGAAAATGTAGCTTGATAATGAATAATAACATAATAAATTAACTTAACTTAACTTTTTTTAGATTTAAGTATTAAAAGTTCAGTTCTAAAAATCATTGTTTTGTATAATTTTAAATATAAGCATTAATTTAAGAATTTTTTGTAACGACCTTGTTTTGGTTTTGATTAATAAAATAAATAAAATAAAAATAATAACTTTTACTCTAACTTTGATTATAATTTTAGTATTTTATCCTTGAATGCAAGAAGCTTATCATCTTTAAACAAATTTAACGCATTTAGAGAATTGTTATATTCTCTTGATAAATTACCAATGATAATAATAATTCACGAAACTCGGTTTGACGAAAAATTAATTCAGCTTTATGATATTCCCAACTATAGTCACGTTTCTTCTCTACCTAATGATTCTTATGGTGGCTTTAGTATAAGTATATGTATATGAAAATATTAAATATGAGGTTGTCATAAAGTTAAATGTAAAATATTGTAATGATGTTTGTATTAAAATGTTTGATTTTAATCTACATGGTAAAATGCTGTACTTAGTTTGTTATTACAGGTCTCAAAAATGTGGAATTTTAGTTTTTCACAATATAATAAATTAGATATTATCTTCTTCGCCGTGTTTAATATCAGGTGACTCTAATATTAATTTACTGTGTGATAATAGTTACAAATTAAACTTTAGATCTTATTTTTCTTCATAATATGGCTTAACACATAAACATGATCTTATTTCAAGACCTGAGACATGTATAGACCATGTTTTTTGCAATGAACTTAACTTGAATGTGAAGATTGCAATAATTATGAACAATATCAGTGATCATAATATTCTTATTATTATATTAAAAAAATTAGTTATTATTCAGTGTTATACAAATATTTTAAGAACTAAAACAAACTTTAATAATGGTAATTCATCATCACACCTTATTAAGGTTGACTTACTTGCACGGTGGTTGAATAATTTCTTGAAAAATCTTATTAATGAAAAAAATTTGTTAAAAAAAAAATAATCCTAGTAACAGTGAAATCTATGACAATTATTTTAGAATCAAAAAGATTGTTAAAAGGTTTATAAAAGTGATAAATTAAAGCAATGTAATTTTTCAGGGAATCAGGGAAAAATCTGGAAACTCCTCAATGACCTTTACAGGTAGGACTAGTAACCCTAACATTGACTGTATTTGTTATAGTGTTATAAAAAGTACTGAACACTTAAAATTGCTGAAGATTTAAATAATTATTTTGTTTGTCCTACCAACAATTTACTGAACTCCCTAAATATTACCTCACTTTACGTCATAAACTATTTTGGTACTTTAAACTGGAATTTTCCTAATTTTACTTTTCAACAAACTACAGAAAGTGAATTAAAAATATTATAAGTAATCTGAAAAATACTAACTCAAGTGGATGGGACTGTATAACGTCTCGAAATATTAAAAATTCATTAAATATTTTTTCGAATACGTTAGCTAACTTATTTAATATAATTATTGAAACAATTATATACCCTGATGTTTTGAAAATTTCAAAAGTTACGCCTATATTTAAAAAAGGAGATAAAACTAATGTTGAAAATGATAGACCGATATCGGTACCTCCTACTTTTGCTAAGATAATTGAAAAGTTAATTTATTATAGAATACTGAATTATTTAACTAGTAATAACTTTTTATAACTTATCAATATTGATTTCAAAAAGGTATAGGTACTCAAAATGCATTAATTGATGTGGTAGATTTTATTTACGTTAACACTGACAAGTTTACTATGGTAACGGAAGTATTTTTAGATTTAAAAACAGCATTTGATAGTATCGATCACGATATTTTATTTTTAAAATTAAACTGTATTGTGTTCTGGGCATCTTTAAATCTAATAAAAAGCTATTTAAAGAACAGGATACAATTTGTTAAATTTAAAAATTGAGATAGTTCTTCGAAAAGCATTAGTATGGGAGTTCCATAAGGATCCATTTTGGTACCATTACTGTTTCTTAGTTTCATAAATGATATCCATAAACTTCCAATCATAGGAAAATTAATACTATTAGCTGACGACTGTAGCATATTTTATCTAGATCGTGATGTTATGTGCATGAAGAGGAAAATTAAGTATGATTTAAATTTATATCTGAATTTTTCCATCGTAACAAATTGATATTGAATACATCCAAATCAAAAATATTCAATTTTAAATCTCGTCGTAGACATATTGACAAAATTAGAATTCAATTTGAAAACAATACTTTAGAAGGAGTTGAGCACGTGAAATTTTTAGCAATTTAGATAGCAATTTAACTTGGATTTCACACATTAATATATTGATGGACCAATTATGTCGTTTTAATGGTGTTCTTTATAAATTTAAAAATAAAATTCCGCAAAATATTAAAATGAACATGTATTTTGCTCCTGGTCACTCAATTTTATCATATGCTGCTTTTGTATGAGCCTGTAATAATAATACTCGTAAGCTTCAAGTTTGTCAAAATAAAATCTTGAAAAACATTCTTAATTTACCAATATCTCAGAGCACTTTTGATATCTATTCGACAAATTGTTTATTACCGGTAAAAGGAATTTTTAAATATCAAGTAATTTTGAGTGTATATAAAATCATAAACAACATTGTTTTTACTAACATAGTGTCTATTGAACGACATACTCTTCCGTTTAATACAGCAACATAAGGATTCAAAGAAGTGGAAGTGTTTTGTGGTCTCAAAGAATACCTGTTATTGGAAGTAGTTTATACAATGAACTGCCGTCCAAGATAAACAAATTGCCTACCCTCTTGTCTTTTAAAAAAGAATTATTTATTACTGTTTCATATTATTTATTATAAAATCGTATTATTTATTAATGTTTTAATCTTACATATTTTTATACTTCAAGAATTTCTTGCATTTAAGGTTGTTTACTTATTTGTTTGTTTATTGTTTCTCATATTTTCTTATTTTAATATTGTTAATTTTTATTTTATTTTCTTTTAATTCTTATTTCCTAATATTTTTTCTTCTTTAATTTATATTTTATTTTCAATATTATTTAGTTAATTAACCTGAATTCAAAACTGAATACGTTTTTGTTTGATTGTTATTTCTATAATGCCAATAAGGCGATGAAATATTTTATATTATATGTTATGTTGTTTAAATTTTTATAGAACTAAATAAAAAAAAATATAAAATTTAAAAGAAAGAAATAAGCCAAATTGAGCTTATTTTACTAGATATACTAAAATACTAAAAATTTTACTAAATATACTAAAAATATATTCATCTTTTTACGAAGTATCCCGAATAGGTCTTGGGGTGATTTCAAATTAACAAAATTGATTTAAATTTTTTATTTTGCGTGAATGCTCTATGTATATTTCTTTATGATTTTATTTAATTTTTGAGTACACAATATGTGTAATTTACTTCTAAAATTATACATTTCTTTAAATACTAGATTCGCGGAATCGTGTAAGTTTTTCTAATTCTTAGAGAAAAGCAATATGTACTTTCATATCAACGTATGTTGTAATGTTTTTATATTATTTTTTTTTATTATAAATCTATATGTATGTGTAAATATTGGTAATTTTTTTTAATACAGTATATTAAAAAAACAATATTGTATATTATTCTATATTATTGTAGAAATCCAAAACAACACGATTTGATATATTTTTTAATATTTCAGCTTATTTAATAAAATTGATAAAGTTGTACATACATAGTATAGTTACAAAATTGTAATCAATAGTTATAATCGGTTTTTATAAAATTTTAAAAGTTAAAACTAATGATTGAATATATCGATAATTATTATAAATTTATTAAATCTGTACCGAGCTTGATGGCTGCTGTATTCAGAAGAAAGGAAAAATGGAAGTTCCACTTTAGGAAAGTTCAACTCTTCATTAAGTATTCGTCAAGCATTCACGATGTTCGAAAATATATGGTATAACAATTTAGGTGTTCTGATTCTAATATAATACCACTTTTATACCGGCTAAAAGCGACGACCGCTTCTGGTTATCTTATACCCACTCCCCACATTCGGCCCTCCTGACATATCATTCGCCCCGAATGATGGGCACCAACTTTTCATGAACTCCGCGACGGTACTTGTTTTTTGAGGTCCTTCTTGTTCTCCGAGTTTTTCGACCTCATACCTACCGTGGTTTAAAACTTTCGAAATTTTGTAGGGCCCCAGAAATTTTGGTTTTAGTTTTAGACCAGAGCCATATTGCGTACGTTTAATTGCAACTAAGTCGTTTATTTTGTTAACAATTTCGGATTTTCTTTTAGGATTGAAAGTTTTCCTATTTTCTGTCTAAATCCTAGATATGTTCGACCTAGCTTCCGACCGAATATTTCCTCGTGCAGAATTTAACTCGTTTATCGTAATTTCGTTAAGGATGCATTTTAGCTCTAAATTATCTGTCTTTCGCATTTCTAACCCAGTTAGGATCTTAAACGGTGAAATATTAGTGTTTCTGGGAGCTGTACTATTAATAACCTGTTGTACCCTCTCTACGTGCTTGTACCTGTTTAACGGGCTTCTATAAAATAGTTTGGACAATAAAGGAATGATTATTTTATGTATACGTTCCACCTGCCCGTTTCCTCGAGGTACACCTGTCGCGGTTTGCAGATGTAGTATATTATTTTTATCGTAATATTCTTTGAATAAATTAGACGTAAAAGCAGTACCCCGATCTGAGATTACCCGTTTCGTATTTCCGAATAAGTGCGACTGTTTCTGTAGTATATCAACTACTGCTTCCGAAGCCGTGTTCTTCGTAGGATATAGCCAAACGAACTTTGAAAATACATCAACTATCACTAGGATGTAGTTGTAGGCTTTCTTGGTTAATTCCATTGGCCCCACGTGATCTAGATGGTAAGTATCCAAAGGATATTCATCTTTTGGAATGGGGGTGGTTAAGAACCCCTCCCGTTTCCTCGTCTTAGCATCTGCGCTTATACACTCGATACAGTTCCTGGTAATCTTAGTGACCTACGAATTTTACTGCGGAATAAAAAACATTTTATCGACATACTCTTGAGTCTTTTTGCTTGAGAGATGTCCAAGCCTATGGGCCAACTTAATGATTTCATCTTCCATTGCAGACGGTACGACGATCAGCTCATTTACGGAGTCCTTATGGAGAATATCCTTTTTTAGGAAGAAATCAGCATACTCTTCTAGTTAATATTGTCCGTATCGCCTTAATCCAATCATCGTGAATTTGGGCTTCTCTTAACCGATGAATCAGTGACTCTTCAACTAACATGCATGACACCCAACTTAACGAGTCCACGTGTTTCATCTTCTTCCCAGACCTGTGTTCAATGACGAAATCGAATTCTTGGAGGAACATCGTCCAGCGTGCTACCCTTAACGGGACATACCTTTTCTTTAAGGTCATCGCAAAGGCATTGCAGTCAGTCACAATTTTAAACTTAGTTCGATCAGATACACCCTTCACTTTTTTAGCGCTTCCACGATTGCCACTGCTTCTACGACGAGTATTTTTCTTCGGCCGGTTTTATTTTCCGGTTCATGAATTGGACCGGATGAAACTGCTGATTCTCTGAATCCCGCTGTAGCAGTACCGTAACAATGCATGGAGGCATCAGTATAGACCTCTGACTGTCCTTTCGGATTATACAATTTCATAACTGGGGCATTGATTAAGGCTGATTTAAACTGCGGGATTGATATTAATTGCTCGTCGCCCATTACAAATTTCTTTTCTTTGCGCAGCAGATAAGAGAACGGCTTCGCGATAATGGCATATTCTTTAATAAAGCGACGAAAGTACGTCGTTAAGCCCAGAAGACTTTGAAGAGTTTTACAGTCTGTTGGAAGTAGGAAATCAGCTACAGCTTTAGTTTTCTCTGCAGATGATTTTATTGAACCATTTTCTATGATATAACCTAGAAAGTTGACTTTTGTTTGTAGAAACTGATATTTTACCCATTTTACTCTTAATCCATGTGCTGCTGCAGTATCTAATGTTAGCCTTAAGTTCTTGAGACTTTCCTTCCTGTCGTCGGACATAATAATGTGGTCCGCTATTATCCCCTTCTGAATTAGATCTTTTAGGACGGCATATTTGTACCTAGAGAGAACGGCTGGTGAGTTACTTATCCCAAAAGGGACATACAAAAACTCATACTGTTCATTATGCATCACGAAGGATGTATATTTTCTGAATTCGGGCAATAACGGAAATTGGAAGAAACCATTAGTTAAATCTAACGTAGTGAATATTTTGGCGCTTTGTAACCTCTCGAGAACATCGTCAATTAACACCATTGGGAAATTGTCACGGGTGATTTTCTCGTTCAATTTACGATAGTCACAGCACAGCCGCAAGGGTCCTGTGTTTTTTTGAGACTAGAACCACTAGGGATGAGTATTTGGAGGTGCTATGTTGTATTATTTTTTCATCTAACCACTTGCTGATTTGCTCCTCTATAGTAGGCTGATCTGCATATGAAATTCTCCTTGGTCCTTGATACACCGGAACGTCGTCTGACAGTAAGATTTTCATTCCCCTTGATGAAATATTCGATCAAACTACTTTCGCCTATATTCGCCGAGCTTGCAATCTCCATTAAAGTGTACAAATATTCACGGAGTGATTCGCCAGGATTCTTATGCCGGTTGCTCAGAACCCTGTGCACTTCTAAAGATGATAATTCGGTTCCGACCTCTTTGAGCAAATTTTCCTTCAGCCAGCTCCAGCTCTTAATGTTAGATTGACTACGTACAAATAACCTGGCAACTACTTACAAGAGTTGCTTGGCGTAGATGAACATTTGGGTATTATTCCACTCTAAAGTACTCGCATTGTCCTCGAATTCTGACAGTCATTGATGGATACTGAGTGAATCTGTCCCCGAAAAACTATACAGGCTCTCTTCTACATCCTTTAACGTAAACCTACTAGCCACCTGCCGTCGATCAACTCTCGCTCTTGCTGAAGCCAAGGTTTCCTCAGAACCGTCAGAAGCCGATGAATCCTCGTCGCCTATCTCCCCGATTAATTCGAAATACTGGGCTAACCTGTTACGCAACCCTTGTTTCCAACCTTTTGTGCTTAGTCCCAATTCCCTCAATTTCTCTTTTAGACCATCCACATTTAAGGCCAAAATACTTGGTAAATCCATAGTTCGATGTTTTATATACGCCAGATACCAGAGCGAGTAATGGCGCGAAGAAAATTGACTTGCTTTGTATATAATCTAATTATAATGCTTATGCGGTCAGTTTAGTCGACATAAGACTATATCGCTTGCTACAAAGACAAAATATAAATTCGATATATATATAAAAACAAAAAAAATATTTAATCCAATAAAATATTCCCAAAATTTAAACGGTTTAGCGACGATATTATGAACTTATACACAAAAGTTGAAAGCCCAACCCCAATAAATACTCTTGAGCCTGAACAAAATTATTTAAATTTCTTGTATGGTGTATTTGAAAATGTATTTCTATATCATGCCGAAGAGAAAATTAATGTTACCTAAATAACCCAGTTGGTACTAGAATTAATACTTTGAAATAATAATTACTATGAATTAAAATTTTATTTATAAGGTGAAATGAAATTTATGATAACTTCGATAAGTATCGAGAGGCTATTAATTAACAACAAATTCAAGCGCATAAACTTAGACGAAACCGAAACGTAAGTAAAATCAGGAATAAAACTAATTATCACGATAACCCTACTTGTATACTGAATTATGTATAGTATTGTGGTATAATCGTATAATCACGTATAATAATTTCCAACTAATTTCTTAATTTAGTATATTTTCACGAGGATTTATTTTCTAGTAGCACAGTCATTATCATTACGTTATTTATTAGTACAGTCGTTAGTATACTTTGATTCGTTAACTTTCTTTAATTATTATAACCTATACCTATCTTGATGAAATTTATACTGTATAATGACAGTAAGGAGGGGATTGTAAATGGGCGAAATCGGACCATGCGTTCGAGTACCTCCCATACAACTCCCAAAACCGAATACGTATATATTCGAAATTAATAGAGATAGAAACTTAAAATTTTGTACGAGGGTGTTGTTTCCTGAATCACTTATTTGTTGAAAATTTGAGATGAATTGGCGGAGCTGTTCGGGTACCTCCCATACAACTCCCAAAACCGAACAATCATATCTTCGAAATTAATAAAGATAGAAACTTCAAATTTGGTACTAGGGTGTTGTTTCCTGAATCACTTATTTGTTGAAAATTTGAGATGAATTGGCGGAGTTGTTCGGGTACCTCCCATACAACTCCCAAAATCGAACAATCATATTTTCGAAATTAATAAAGATAGAAACTTCAAATTTGGTACTAGAGTGTTGTTTCCTGAATCCCTGATTTGGCCAAAATTTAAGATGAATTAGCATGGTTGTTCGGGTATCTGCCACACAACTCCTAAGACCAAACAAGCATATCTTGAAAGTTAATAAATATATAAACTTGAAATTTGATATAAGAATGTTCTACCCTGTTGATGTCTCTAAAATTTGAGATGAATTGGGGTGGTGGTCCGCGTGCTTTCACACACTTCCCTAGACCTAACAAGCATATTTTCGAATTTAATAAAGATAGAAATCTAAAATTTTGTACAAAGGTTGTAAAAGCATCTATTTTTTTAGCTTAGTTATATTAAATACCTAACTAAAAAAACTTATGGATTTTTAATTTAATTTGAATTTTTTAGGTGTAGGGTATAAATATGTCGGTTGCATCGACTTACTGCATTAAAAAAATTAACATATTATTTTTGCTTGTTCTTTCTCATTCTTCATTCTTCAAATTTATTTTTTTCATTTTTCTAAAGAAAAATCAAACAAGTCACAAAAGTAATAAGGTTTTTTTTTATTTAAGATGTTATTGGTATGTGTTATGCTGTTAAAAATTTTTTTCTATTCATTTCATATATTTTATAAATAGTTTATATTTTTTTATTTTCAGTCACTTTACTTTAATTTATAATAAGAAGTAGCCAAAAAATTATTAATAAATGGAGAGTATAGAGTAGTATAGCCAGCCATATATATATAGATATGTATATATATGTATATGTATATGCATATTACTTTTTTCTTTGCTTAGAAAATTTTACATTTTATAAATAACTATCGAAATGTTAACCTCTGAGGGTAATTTTTTTATTTCTTTTTTATGAATTTAGGAATTTTGCAAACAGATTATAAATAAAGTATGTAAGATTAAAAACTGGTGTGCTGTTAAAATTCTATACTGAATGAAAAAATTATAATTCTGAAAATTTTGACCTAATTTAATTTTTGTTGATGTAATATTTTAAAAAAAGGGAAAAAGCCGAATTGCAGTTTCAAAATAAAAAAACCCTTGAATTCAATTAAACGTTCAAGTCGGCATAAAAAAACTTTTGTAACACAAAATTATAAGATAAATAAATACATTTTGAAGTTTATATACCAAACAAGCTACTATTCTTTGGTAACATGTAGAGCCTTGCATTAAAATTCAGCCTACTATTTTTGCATGTGGCGCAGGTTCTACCTGATTTGCGGGAATCTAATTTTATATTTTGAAACATTCTAAACACAGGACGAATATATTATACGTTCATGCTAATGAAAGAAAAATAGATGGAAAAGATAATAAAAGTATGTAGATAAATAAAAGAGTCAGAAAAATTGAAATTTTTAATTATAAGTTTTGCAACAAGTTAATGAATAAAATAATTGAGACAATCAAATAAATTTGAAAACAAATTCTAAACAATAATAAAAAAAATGTTTTCTTACTTTTAGAATAGAAATTATGTTCCAACTTCTTGATTGATGAATGATTAAGAACAAAAGAACTTGTGCATTATATATTTCGCATACGTATATGAGCTTAACTTTAAGTTTTTATTAAACTTGTAAAACAAATTTTAATTTCTCATTTCTATAAAAAAATTAACTTATTAACTTAATAAAAATTAACTTAATAAAAAAAATTGGAAGTTAAACACATTAAAGTTAAACACATTGGATAACTTACCGCTTAAATTTAAATTTTCTTTATAAATTTCTTACGTTAAAATTCTTTTAACCCATAATACCAGAAACTATATTTGAAAGGTAATTTCACAAATAAGCACAAGTCAACTAGGGTTAAAAGCCACATATTTTTTTTTTTATTTTAAATAAAAACTACTCATGCATTTCTATTGATATAGAAAAAAATATTAAATACTAACGCATATATAGATAAACATTATATATAAATGATCAACACATAATCAGTCCATCCAAAATAGAATACTTAAGAAATCAGAAGTAAATTATTTATATACTGTTGCCATGTTATAATATATAATTATTTGATTTACTTCAATTTTTAAATTCAAAAGATATACTATTTATACGAAAATGTTAGATTGAAAGAAAAATGTTAAATAAATACGTCGAATTGTACAAATTATACATAAAAATAAATACATACTTAAAAAAATTTAAAACTTTAGTTTCAAAAAAAAATTTCGTGAATCATACAAATGATATGGCAATATTGTCTTTCATTTAAATGCATTCTTCTAAAAAGAAGTTTAAAGTTTTAAAGTTTTTGAAGATAAAAAGAAAAAAAAACAAAAAAAAAATATTTATCATGTATGTACCTATCTAAAATTAAAATAGAATCAAATATTCACGAGGATATTTTTTAAAAAGAACTATTGAGGAGATTTGAAAAAGAGAAAAAAAGCATAGGAAAAAATTAGAGAACAAATGGGGCACTTAAAATCTGAAAAAATTTCGAGAATTCTTACTGACATTGTTTGTTCTGCTTGCGTTATCTATATATATATTTATAATTTCTGCCTATACCTATAGCTTTCATTCGTTCAGTTGGATAAAAAAAAGGGGAAAAAAAAAAAAGCTCCAATGCTTATTTTTAACAGAATTAACTATGAAACTTAATTTTTCACTTTCAAACCTCACAAAAAAAAAACTAATTTAATAATAACTACTAAACATATAATTTCAGAGATTTTTTTTTTAATTATTTACAGTTTATTTAAAACGATATTAGACGATATTAGAAGAGTTGAACTTTCCTGCAAATTTTAGTTCCTGCTAAATTAGTAACCTCTGAATTTGTTAATTTATTTATCAAGATTTGATAGTTGAAGTTGAATTTCTTTGAAAGCTTTGATTCTTGAATTGTATAATAATGCGCTAAAAAATTTATAAATTGTAAAACAAATGTAAATTGTAAAAAAAAATTTCACTTCAATTTAATTTAATGAGAAATAAAAATAAGAAAAATATTAAGTATTTTAAGAATTAATATTTTTCTTGATTATTTATCTTAACCTTTAAAACAATACCCCTTATTTCCTTTTAACTATATAATTTAACAATTTTACTTTTCTTTTTATTTTATTTTCAATATCTTTAATTAGGGTTTTTTTTTAAATGGTAACAAATTTTGTAAAGGAAATTATATTACATACTTCTCAATACTAAGTTTTTTTTTCATGTATACACTTGCGATTCTCCTAGTGTAACAATCCAATGCGTGTGTATGGTTCACTATTTAATTTTTGCTGTTTGTTGTGTAGGTTCAGTGCTATTGGTGGATCCTGGTGGATCCTGATGGTAGGTGGATCCTGATTGTTAATGGATCTTGATGGTTGATGGATCTTGGTGGATCCTGCAGGTTAATGGATCTTGATGGATTCTGATGGTTAATGGATCTTGATGGATCCTGATGGCTAACGGATCTTGATTGATCCTGCTGGCTAATGGATCTTGATGGATCCGCTAATAGCTCTTGATGGATCCTGATGGCTAATGGATCTTGATGGATTCCGGTTGAGCCCCCAATTGTAGAAATCCAAAACAAACACGGTTTGATATATTTTTTAATATTTCAGCTTATTTAATAAAATTGATAAAATTGTATATACATAGTATAGTTACAAAATTATAATCACTAGTTATAATCGGTTTTTATAAAATTTTAAAAGTTAAAACTAATGATTGAATATATCGATAATTATTATAAATTTATTAAATCTGTACCGAGCTTGATGGCTGCTGTATTCAGAAGAAAGGAAAAATGGAAGTTCCAATTTAGGAAAGTTCAACTCTTCGTTAAGTATTTGTCAAGCATTCACGATGTTCGAAAATGTATGGTATAACAGTTTGGGTGTTCTGATTCTAATATAATGCCACTTTTATACCAGCTAAAAGCGACGACTGCTTCTGGTTATCTTATACCCATTCCCCACATGTATTGGATATAATAATTACAAAAAAAGTAATGATGAAGAACACATTTTTCTTGTTATGTGAATATGTGATAGTATTCAAAGTGATAGTGTGATGTTTGTTACACGCTACTTTTCTAATCTCATTTACTTTTAACTTCTGTAACACACTTTAAATTTGGAAATGTACCGCGACAACACATATACTACTGTTTTTTTTAAATCGAAAAATCATTCTTTAGTCGATTAACAATTTCATACACGCTGTATACCTATTTTTTAAAACAAATTTGGAAATGTAAAATGCAATAAAAAAGCGTTCAAATTCTTTTTTTTTTTCGCTATTCTCTTTGATTTTATTGTTTTCAAATTTACACTTCAGCCTAATTCGGAACTCAAAATATCCCAAATAAAAACTCACTTTTGATTAGGAAGAAAATTACGTATTTCTACAAATAATCTATTTTAATTTTTTAAATCTTAATATTTTATTTCCTAATTGTGATTTTTATACCTACATAGAATTTGAAGTACGGAAAAATATTCATAAAATTTGCTAATTTAATATTTTATAGTTTTATAATTTATAACTACAAAATAACTGTCTGTCTAACTAACTGTCATTCAAAATTTTCAACGAAATTTCAAATTAAAAAATATATGCATAAATAATGGTAAATAATTAAGCCGATATTGAAATTCTCTTCTTCAATCCAGTAATTAATAGAAAGAAACTCGGTTTTTGTCCTAATCAAAATATTATAGACTGCATTCAGTTGAAAAGTCTGACCGAGTGAAAAACTGTCAGTGACAACTGTCAAAATATGCGGTAAATGGTCCTCATTGAAAATTGAGAATAAAACTAAATTTATCCTCAGTTCCTCAGAAAGAATAATTTTGATTGAAATCAGATAATTGTTGTGATTTTTATGAATAAGGTAAAAAAGCAGTAAATTCTTTGCTTTACAAATTCAATTTTTTTTATTAACATTAGAATATTAAATATTCATCAAAAAATCATTTAAGGAATATGTTTAAATTATTTCTTCATAATTTTTCTACATAATAATTGCATTTAAAAATAGTGGCGAAAATAATTTTGTTTTTATTATTATTCATCGTTAACCTTTTATATTTTTAAAATTTAGGTTTGACGTTTAAAAAATTTAAATTAGAACATCATTCGGCGGAAACTGACAATTCTACATTTAACTTTTTTTTCTCAGTGAGAATTCTAAAAGAGGATAAATTCAACTTAATGCACACATATTTCAATTTATGGATTTACATACATGTATCTAAAATTTTTTCGTTATGTTGAATAGCTGTCAAAACATAACTTAACTCACATAGGAGTAACCGAGTAAGTCGACTTAAAATTTTTTCAAACATTATATTTTTCTACTTTATTACAATATTATAATTATTTTATATTTTGTGATAAAGTTTTATTGTTATATTTTTTATTTTACAAACTAATAATATTTAATTTACGTTCAAAGTAAACATAAATGTCAAATGTTACTTTTAATTTGATCTCATTAAAGCGGTAACCAGAATCACATAGTTTAACATTATATGTAAATGTCAATTAACATTTATTAATGTCAAACATATTTGCTTTTTTTACAAAAAATTAGAGGCAAAATATTGAAACTAAGGTAGAAATATTAATTCGTTTCACGCCGCCGGCTAACAATAAAATTTAAAAATATTATTATATGTACATATGTATTTACATAACCAATTTTTACAACAATTCCGTCTTATACATAGACGATTTCTATAATTCTAGGTACATTTATATATATTCCGTATGTATCAAACATTTTTCTTGTACATGCATATGCAAACAATTTATTTTTATACAATTTTTGTCGTATATTGTGAAGTATAAGCTGATTAAGTTTGTTTGTTTTTTCAAATATGTGTAGTACAAATGCATTTATGTACTGAATTTGTCATTTCTATTCCAAACATTATAAAAAAATATTTTTGTCCGCTACTAACATTTTTTTTTTTTTTTGCATATTTGATATTACACATGTTATTATTATATGTGCTTTAGATATGTATATACATATTGCAACCAAACATATATACATGAATTTACTCGAATTTACTCTAATAAGAAGTGGATAGTAATAAGAATTTTTGTTGCGAAAGAAAGACAAAAAATTAAATGAAATCATTTGGTAGTAAAACTCAGTTGATAAAAATTGGAAGCTATATAAAAATCTATTATAAAAGCTGATTTCAATACCACATATTCTTATTCGACTACATTGTTAACTAATACATAAATAAATTACGTGGAAAGCTACCGTTAAAAAGCATTATGTTTTGTACTCTTTCTTTATTATAGTTTTTTTTATACAATATTAGAAATGAAATAAAGCGAAGTAGTTTCTACCTGTTTTTCCAAATTATAATTTTTGATGTAAGAAAATGCATTAGGTTTAGTAAAAAGAGAGTGTTACCACATATTACAATATATTAACTTTGATTAGTACGATAAAATACATATGTAAAATATGTATAACACTATAGCAATAGCACGGACATATTATTTATGTAATATTTAATAGTTATATATGTAGTTAATATAAAATATAGCTGTAATTATACATATCCACGTAGTTTTGGTTAAATTCATACAGAAATATTAATAAATAATTTTGCTTTAATTAAAATAATAGGTATTAGGTATGTAATACATTTAAATTATTAGAATATTAGAAACCAGGATTATCTATTACAATCCACCAAACCACACGGGTCCACAATACATGACACGTCGACTGCTCGGTTTTACACGAGTATTTACCAGATTCTGCACTTGTATATGTGAAATTCTCTTCATTCTTCATTCATATTGAACACTGTTAGAGAATGTTTAGTCAGCTGTGTTAAAAGCGAAAAGTTTTTGTTGTTTTTTATACATATGAAAATTTTTGCGTGTAAAATAAAAAAAATAAAAGTAATTGTTATATAAATAAATTTTAGTTGAGGCCTCGGTGGTCTAGTGGGTAAGAGCGTTTAAAATAAGCTGAAAACACCGAAGGAGTGTGGGTTCGAATCCCACACACGTCGTAAGAGTTAAGAGGAGTAAAGGTTGCCTGAACAGTAGCGTCGCCAATCAGGCGTAAGGCGCGATTTTGGGTTTTGTCCAGGTAACCTAATGATGTTTGAGCAGCATTAGCCTATATGTGAGAATTATACTCCATCTTAGGTCGAATATATGCTTTATAGATATTGGCCAGATCACTAGAGGAGAAATAAGCTTTACAGCGAAAAATAAAACCTAAACAAACATTTGGCAGCTTTTTTTGCTACATCAAAAATATGCTCATTCCACAACATTTTTTGATTAAGCTTTAATGTTTAAATAGCCTAAAATGTTTAAATTTGGGGTAGTCCCTAAGAAAATGGACAATTCATAAAAGCAAAAATGGAGAATGGTAATAGACTATCGTAAGTTAAATGACAACACTATTGACGAGAATTTTCCAATGCTAAATATTGAAGATTGGAAAACTGGGAAATTGAAGATACTTTTCAACTATTGATCTAGACAAAGGATTCCATCAGATTGAAGTCCACAGCTTTTTCAACAGCAAAGGGGCATTTTGAATTTACCCAAATGCCGTTTGGCCAAAAAAAGGCGCCATCTACTTTCCAAAGATTAATGAACCACATTTTAAGAGATTTTATTAGCAAAATCTGTATTGTCTATTTAGATGACGTACTGATATTTTCCGCTTCTCTCGAAGAACATATTCTATCATTAAAAAAGTTTTTCTACGCCTTCGAGAAAAAATCTATAAGTACAAATCGACAAATGTAATTTTGCAGAATTGTCAACGAAATATTTAGGCCATATAATCAATCAGAGAGGTATAAAACCAGACCCAACCAAAATCGTATCCATACAAAAATTCCTCTTCCGTCAACCTAAAAAGAGATAAAACGTTCTTAGGGCTACGCAGTTACTATAGGAAATTTATTAAGGATTACGTAGAGGATTAGATAGCGTATCCTCTTATAAAATCTCTAAAGAAAGATGGAAAAATTAAGAAAAACGATCCGGAATATATCCAGACCTTCAATAAGCTGAAAATACTTTTAACATCTAATCCCATTGTCGTCAATCCTGATTTTCAAAAACCTTTTAACTACCAACGCATCTAATATTGCACTGAGTGAAATTTTAAGTCAAAACAGCCAACAAATTGCTTTCGCTTCACGAACACTCAATAACAATGAAACACTCTGTTCTAAGGTGGAAAAGAACTTTTGGCGATTATGTGGACTACAAAACATTTTCACACCTACTTGTATGTCAGAAAATTCTTAATCCAAACGGATCATAAACCGCGTGTTTGGCTAAATCATTTGAAGAAGCTTAATATGAAACTTTAGAGGTGGAAAATTAAACTGAACTGTCTACAATTTTACGATTAGTTATATCAAAGAGAAATATAATCTTATAGCGGATGGACTCAGTCGTTTTCCGTATAATAACAACCTAGACACAATAATACCAAATAAAGAAAACTCATTTCTACAATTTACGAATGAAATAAATTCTAGAAATCTTGATTTTGATGTGGAAGTTAGATCCACTGATGATACTAAACATAGTGCAGCCGAAGATGAACTAGACTACATTCCCATTACTGATAAACCAATTAACCTCTTTAAAAATCAAATATACCTAAGTGTTAGCAATAAAGGTAAATATACTACTAAAATTATAAACAAGAAATGCCAAAACTTTATTTATGTTACTATTGGCAGCAACCTATTAGAAAAAATTAAACAATGTATAATTGAAAAAGGATTAATGTGTGTTTTCATATAACTGTAAAACATACAGCTATATTTGAAATTCGAAGACTTATATCGCCTTTACTTTGCAAATAATAAGAACATAAACATCTTAAAGTCTAGTGTTAAACTTATAGATGTTACAAATGAAAGATGATGAAGTTTTTCTACAATTAAAAAATATTTATTATTTTCCAAATATGCTTAGCGCGATAACCAAATTAATTAATAACTGTCCAACTTGTGTTCTAGCTAAGCAAGACAGACAACCTCCAAAATTATGCTTTGAAATTACAAAGTCACCCCACAAAATTAACGACATAATCCACATGAATATCTGGTTCCGTTATAAGAACATTATGCACTTAACTACGATAGAAATATTCTCGAAGTATGCCACCATTCATAGGTTAAAAGATAGAACATGGATATCAATTTTGAAAGCCATAAAAGAAAGAATTATGTATTTGGACAAAATGCGAAACCTTGTGTCAGATAATGAAAAGTGTATTATCCACGGTTTAGTGGAACAATTTTTAAATGAAAATGTAGTCGAATTTCACAGGACAACAGCTGGAAATAAAACTGGAAATTCAGACGTTGAGAGAAACTACATGGAACTTTAAACGAACACCTAAGAATTTTGGAAACTGACCAAACTAACAATTCAAACGACGAAAAAGATAATAAGATATTTTAAATTATTTAAGTGGTAATGCCATACACTCAACGACCAAGTGCAGGCCAATCGATCTTATAAATAAAGAAATTTCTAGATAAGAAATCGAAAGGTTACCAAAAAAAAATTTGAAACTGAAAAAAACCGACATACCGAACGAATAAACGAAAATAGAAATAACTTTGAATCACCTCAGTATACACGCAATAAATTCAAATTATACCACTCAAGGATGACAATAGATTCGCTCTAATTCAACTATAAGAAATAAAAATTGTCGAAAATGACAACAAAATATTGCACATTGTTAACATAACTGAATATAGAGAAACAATTAAAAAAGTACAAAACAATATGAACCTTTTTCAACTAGATACAACAGCTACATATTATAAAATTTTAATAAGAGAAATGTCTAACTCACAACGTACATTTAATAAATCTGGACATAAACGAAGAACAGTTGACAGATACTGTTAATAAGCAAATAATTATCAACAAAAACTTACAAAACGATATGAACCAAATCACTGATCACATAAATAACCAAAAGCAATAACTCAAAAATACCTACAAGAAATGTAGAGCACAACCTCCACCTTTCTTGAAAAGATCACGCGACCAGCCCTCATAATGCGGTTATACACAGACATAAGTGCAATTCATCAACACCTTCAAGACATGAAAGACATCGTTTTACCAAGCCTCGCTTACACCTCGAAGTTTAGTTTAACAATCAAAACGTTACTGTACACTAAAACCGGCGTCCTTTTTAATGATAATTTAATAGTTATTATTTTATGCATTCCAAATTTTACTAAAGAAAAGTATTTCAAACCTCTGGTTTTATCATTTCCAAATGATAAAGACGAACAATTCTAAAAGGTAACGACATATTTGATTTAATAAGAAGATGTATTTGTTTAAAAGTAATTTAAATTCCGCAAATAACGTATGTATAAGAAATATATTAAAATCCAATTATTCTTTTAAGTACAAATTCAATTCAATAAAATCTGTAACAAAAATAAATGATGAAATTATATTAGTTGTTAATTTCCCAAAATCAAAAATAATACAAAACTAGATCAATCAGTATATTATAATAAAAGAAAATTTTGTTATTAAATATAAAAATTAGAGAAGAAACATTTTATAATAAAATAAATGAATACGAAGATAATATAATTTTTCCTATTATAAATTATTTTAATATTACAAAAAACTTTAAAAATGTAATTTTAGGCAAAATACGCTTGAAACAAATATAAAATCTAAGAACCATTAAATATGTGGGTAGAGTTCGAACTAAATATTAAAAGTTACGTATCATTAGGATTAACAATATTGATTTTTATAATAAGTTTTATTTTGTGATTAACTGTTTATTGTAAATCAAAATAAAGTTCAATAAAACTATGTATAAAAAATAAGAAAAAAGGTTAAGATTCAAGCCTACTTATTTGCAAAGTCAATTTCGGGAACCAAAATTTCTTAAAGAGGGGAGGTGTTACATAATTTTATATTCAACATAAATATATAAATATATAATGTTGTTATATATTTATGTTATAAATATATAGCAACATGTCAACATATATGTATAAAGTAGACGTAACCCTACGGCCTACACTTTAAAATATTAGAATGGGAACTTTAACTACCTTTAATTCACACACAAAAAAATCACGTTGTAATCACACGTTATTGCAGCTGAATTATAAATAATTAAGAATTGAAATAATAACTTTAAGTTAGTATCAACAGCAACATTTTGTAAAGTGTGTTTAAAAAGGAAATTCAAATAAAAGTAATTGTATTTGTAATTGTAATAATGAAAAAAAAGTTAAAAATAAAATTATAAACCTAATCGTAATTGACAAACAAAAAAGGAGTTTTATTCAATTAAAATCTTAACTATATATTTATTTATTTATACACAAGTATCGTGCTACATAAATGTGCCAGGTAGCTATAACCCCTGTGTCCTGGTAGGAATGTGGGGTGTTTTTTTTACAATAGAAAAAAATGAATATGAGTACATAAATTAAAATTCTAGCAAATTCAAAGCCCCGAAAAATCGTTCACTTTTTTGCCACCAGGCTGTGTATTTTGATGTGTTTACCAAGGCTATGAGCGCTGGCGCTGTTGTTAATATTTTGATATTTGATTCTTTTGTTTATTGGCTTTGCTGGTGGTTCCAGTATCGCAACTTCGAATTCTAATTCGTTTTAGTGTGCTTAATTAGGTTGTTTTTTTCCTTTCTTCTTTTTTGATTTTTGTTTTTTTGTTTGATTGCGATGTATGTATTTTTGCTCTTGTTGTTTGATTGCACCCTTGTGCCTCTAGCTATTTGATTGCACCCTTGTTTGCAATTTGGAGTCATCCGCCCAAGAAAATGCCTGGGAAGCACCCCACCGCGACTCCAAATTGTTTCACTCGATTACTCTTGTGAAACTTATCGAAGTGTCCCAGGCGTTTTTGTTCGTGTGGCATTTTTAGGTATGTCACATTAATTTTGGATTTTAACTATTGTGGAAAATTTTTTGTAAGTTTTTTTTTTGTAGATTTTTTTGGTTATTGATTTGTTTTTATTATGTATTTCCTATATTATATTTAGTTTTTAGATATTTTTAGTTCTTATAATTATACTTAGATGTCGCGTATTATATAGTTATGTTGCTTTAATTATTGGCTTTTAGTTAGGAGGTTTAATATCGGGTTTTATATTATAGGTTTTTTTTTGATTATGTTTTTATTTTTGTTACAATTTACTTAATAGGTATATTTAATATTTGGTTTTTTTAATTTTTTAAATTTTAATTTTATTTTGTTATTTAGGTTTTTGATAGTTTGTTTTGATATTTATGTTTTTGTTATTAGATTTTTTATTGTTATTTTGTTTTTATTATTGGGTTTTGCAATTAGGTTTTATTTGCACTGTGGTATTATTATCCTTGGGTTGTTTCCATCTTGCGTTAGCCTTCCATTAAATGTTCTGCCAGATTTGGTGGAATTTTAGCAACTCTATGATGTGTCTCCTTTTGAAGAGTGTGTCCAGGGTCATAGCGTGTTGTGCTGAATGCTGGAATTTGTTATTAATGTTTGTGTTGCTAGTGCATTCGGCTATAGCATGCTTGATTGTGAGTGCCTCGTTACAATTTGAAAATTGTGAGTTGCTTTCGTTATTAAATAGATGCTTATGTGTGGCCAGTGTGCACCCAAGCCTTACTCTGGTGAACTTGACTCCTAGCTCCCTGCTGTTTATTATTATTGGGCCTTTTGTGTTATTAATGTCTGAGTGGTACTTTGTGAAAGACGTGGATACCCACCCCCCCTTTTGCTGAAGTTGTTTCGCTTGGACAGAGGGGGATCCCTAAGTTTTGGATTTTTTCTAAGTCCATTTGTATAGTAGATGCGTTTGTAGAGTCTTCGGCGATCTCATAAGCTAATTTTTTAAGCGGGTGTCTTGGCACGAATAGTGCTCTTGCGATGCTTTTGAGCCGCAGCTGGATCGCTCTTTCAATCACAAGTGGAAAGTCCGCCTCATAGCTTAGTGCCTCTCCTCTTGTCAGTATTAGGGCTCCTATTGTGATCCTCGCGGTCTGATTGATGACGTTTTGCAGTTTGGTCAGGTTGTTTTGGGTGGTCTGGCTATATATGGGAAGGCAGTGATCTAACTTACCATACTGCAAAATTTTACCTATTTTTGCCACCACGTGCATTGGTGGGCCAGTTTTTCTTCTACATATGTACTTGAGCAAGTTGTTGGTTCTGTACATGCTCTTTTGTACTTCCATGATGTGTTTGGTATAACTTAGTTTCGGTGTTAGGATCTTAGAATATAGAGTATAAGGAAAAGTAAATGCAAAAAAAAGTGAGGCAAATTCTCATACAACTACAAAACATTACTATATCGACAATATTCAGTGTCGTTACTACCAATTTTTCAAAAGAGCATTGCTTACTGAATATTTTTTGAGTTTCCGGAGCAGCGCTTTTAATATTTTGAAAACAAAATTTTCATTCTTATTCGAACTGTAAATATAAAAATAATATCATATTATTTATGTTTTGTATTTTTTATATTAAAAATTAAAAATTTTATGTTAAATTGGATTAAAAATTAAAATTATGTTACTTATTTTACTAAATTACATTACATATTATCTCGAATTATTAAATTAATAAGGAAAACTTATTACTAAAAGAAAATTAAAATTTTATATTAAATTGTATTAAGAATTAAAATATGTTACTTATTTTAATAAACATATTTACATACCCTTAAATAACGTAATTCTAGATAACTTATTTCTAATAGAACATTTGTCAGATATTTTTTTTGCAATAAAGAAAAATCTTATCGATAAATATTTTATTGTAATTGATTTTATTAATAAACTATAATGATTATTTTGAAAAATATGTTTAGAAATTTCAGGAAATAAATTACGATTTGTTAAATTTTTTTGTATATACATTTATAGCTATGCTATCGAAACGAAATATTTTTTATTAAGTAATTTTTGAAATCTTTGTTGATCTTTTGTCTTATTTCTCTTTCGAACAAACGAATAAGCTTTTGAAGATAGAAAATTTAGATTCAAACCAAACTTTTGCAGCTCAGGAGAATAGTTTTTCGGTAGTAATTTATTATATCTTAATTTTGACGTTCTAAAATTAATTTAATAGGTCCAGAAATTTCATCTAACATAGCTAATATTTGATCTGAAATTTATTTTTTATTTTTTAATGATATAACAATATCTTCAAATTTTTTTAATTTTTTAATTTTTCTTCTATTGTTTTGTTATAATGTTTTAATTTTCCTATCCTTATTTTTAATAGTTTCTCTCAAAAGCCGTAATTCTTCTTTAAACTTTTTGGTTTTTGGACTACAAAGAATAGATCCTTGAGATGTTATGACTATTGTTCGGTTAAAAGAATTTTTCGAATTTTCGTTATTGTTAATTTCATGATCATATGAGCTAACAGTTGAAGGGATCGGAAACTCTACCTAGAAAAGCCAATTTAATACAATATAACTTACAAGCAATTTTATTTTAATATTTATTTATTTTATAATTTTCATAATATAAAAATCCATGTTATGCATTTTGATTAAAAGCAAGCTGGAAATGAACATGTCAATTTTGTGAAAAGCAAGCTGGTCACGTGAGCAAGGTGTTAACTGCAAAACACTTGACATCATCTATACGTTTATCACGTGACTCATTGGTAGCCCATTGTAACTGGTTCTACTCCATTTAAAACTTATTGCATAATGCGATTGTGTACACAAATATTAAAGTTTTGTGTTATATTATATTGTGTTGTGTTTTGTGTTGTCTGAACATCAATTTGAATACTAAAGCACTTACTTCTTTGACAAGTAGTTCATTATTTCGAAAAACTTTGGGTATAGCGCGTGAAAAAAGTTGCTTCCTAGATCCTAAAGTAAGAATGTCTTCAGATAAAAAATGTTCTGAACATACAATGGAACTGCTTTTTGGTGCCGATTATTCTTTCCAATTGCCACTATCCACCTTCATTTAAGCCCTTCATTCTTGCGAAATGTTTAAATCAAAAGAATAAACTATTAAATTTTTGTTGGGAATTATAAATTTATATATTAAAAAAAAAATTTTATTAAATATTTAAAAAATGAAAATATGAACAAAGTTTACATATTTATAATAATAGCACACGTCACTGATACAAACATTTTTTCATCATGGCTTTTGTCAAAATTGCAATTTTTTTTGCATATAAAATAGCATGATTTATAAATTATTTAGGTTTTACACATTGTGTTATTAGTTTTATAATTTTTTTATTATGATTTACACTTACCTATTTCCTATTTTTCAATGTTTTCTAGCATTTTCGCATCCTTCCACAAAACATTTCATTTTAATGTTTTTTTTAATGGATCGCAAGTTTTTTAACACAAATTTATAAACTTACTTATAATTAAAGCTAAAATTAATCTACAACACTAGTTTAAATTAAACAAAACTTAAATTACTATATAAAATTTGAATTTTAAAAATATTTTATTGCTAAAGATTGTAAATTGTAAAGAAATCTAAACAAAAAACAAACAAAATAATTATGTTGTCATGGAAATTAAAATTTTTTTTGACAATAACAAGCACATTTTGGCAATTAAAGTTAATTGATTTGGCTTGACTAATTTTTATATACGTATACAGAATCTTCTTCCTTATATATTATATCCCTGTTGTGTAATCTTATTGAACCTGGATCGCACTTTCTTTTTCTGCATATATGTAGTACCTCTGTTTTTTCTGGCGAAATTCTGCCACCGTTTACTTCGGTCCAATTTTCGATTACACCCATGGCTCTTTTTATTGCCACCTTGCCTATCCTTGGGTTAAATTCCAATGATGTTGGTTGTTTTTTCGCCTGCATTTCATTTTGATAAGACCTTAGTGATTGTCCGTAATGGTACTTTATCGAATGCTTTTTCAAGGTCAGATGAAATCATATCGCCGTGTGTTTTTGTTTTTAGTGTTTCTTGGGCCATGTATGTGATCTGTAGAAGCATCGACGTGGTACCTCTGTTCGGCCGGAAACCGTGAATATTTTCTTGCATCATATTTTCTGCTAGCCAACTCAACCGTTTGGCTATTATTTTCAAATAGCTTCGATTGCGTTGGTAGTAGTGATATAAACCTATAGCTTTCAAAGTGGTTTGGGTTCTTATCTGCGTTGTGCAGCGGGATAAGACCTGCGTGTTTCCAAGCATGAGGGCAGACTCCTGTTTCCATTATTGTGTTGAATAATTGGGTGAGTCTTTGGAAGGCTGTTGGGCCTAAGTACTTTAGCATGCCATAAGAGATTTTATCCGCACCCGGTGCGTTCCCTTGAAGTTCTTTAGTACCGCCCTGACTTCGGTGCAGTTGATTTTTGCATCTATTAATGCATTTTCTTCGCCTGTGTAACGTACGCTATCTTGTGGCGAGTTGGTACATCATGTGGTGTTTTGCGTTTGCACGTATCCAGCCGCTAGGTAGTTCGCATTTTTTTGGGGGTCGGTTACTAATTGGTCCTTTTTGTTCAATTATCAGGTTCCTGGCTTCCTTTTCCCGAGTATCCTCCTTGCTTTGTTCCAGGTTTTAGTTTGGTCTTGCCCATCTATTTTATTAGTGAATTCAAATCATTTTTCTCTCATGGCCGTTCTAATCTCGTGCCTCAGCATGCAGTTGGTTCTTTTTAAGACGATTAGATCCTCGTTTTTCTGTGTGTTTTGGAACACATTCAATTTTTTTTTTCTTTTTATAGTTGCTTGATCTTCTTGTTATACCAGACCGGTTGAGGTGAGTATAAGGTACTCCGTGATCTGGGTATTTCTTTGTTTGCCCCTGTTCGGATCGCCTTTGTTATTGTGGCCGCTTCCTTATTTACATTTGAAGATGCTGGAACTGCTCCTAAAATTTTTTCCACCGTGTCTCTAAAAAGTTTCCAGTTCGCCTTCTTTTCCCTATTGCTCTTTTGCAATTTTCCGGTTTTGGCAGGTTTATCATAATCGGGTGGTGATCGTAGCCTTTTGGGTTACTACCAACATCCCAGTGGAGATTGTAGGCGATGGAATCGTCTGCTATTGACAGGTCCGGACAAGAGGTGTATCCGGTTTGGCTGATGTAGGTTTGCTTGTAGTTGTTCAGAAGTGTCAGCTGTGTTCTTTCCATCATCCACTCCTCGACTATTTTATCCCTCGCCGTTGTGTGCTTGTCATCCCAGGTTTGGATGCGAGCATTGAAGTCTCCTATTATTAGCCAGGGACTTGTATTTGCTGCAGGATATTGTCTAAATCTGTCTTGCTGATCTTGGTTTGGTGGTCTAGATAGACATTTACTATCGTTATGTCTCGGTTGTATCCTGGAAGTTTGTTCTTATGCAGCTGTGTTGTAGATGGCTATTTAGTGTGATGAGCTCATGGTGAATCGTTCTGTCCACCAGGAAGCCTGTTCCACCCACTTTCTTCGGTGAGGCTGGCAAGACTTGGTGGAAGCGATTTATTTGAGTGTATTTGATTAAGTGTATTTCTACCGATATTTGTTTCCTGTAGGGCGATTACCAGAGGATTGTACTCCGCAATAAGTAGTTCCAGCTGTGGCTTGTTGGCTCTGAGGCCTTGTATGTTCCATTGAATGATGCTGATATGTTGTAATGGATCTGTGATTGAGTTGTTTAGTGTGTGTGTTCGATTTATTGTGTGATTATTACCATTGTGTGGATTGTTAGAGTTGATGTTTTGGTTATTATAGTTATGGGTTTGCAATTGTATATCTTGAGTGGATTTGTTGTTACTTCTGTTTATGTGTTTTAGTTGATTAAAGTGTTTATATGATTTTATTTAGAAAGAGTACGAGGTCGGCGTTCCCTTTTTCCCGAACAGGGTTATGTGGTTGGGGTATCAGTTTGTACTGTGAGGTCTATTATTTTTGTTTTTATTAGGTTAAACGGAATTTGTAAGTTTGTCATTTCTACATCTGTATTTGATTTTTGTGGTTTTAGTTTAACTGGATTTGGTTTTCCTGTGTTTGAATTTTCTTGGTTATTGCTTGACTGGTTTGTTGTTTTACCGAAATAGTTTTTATATGTGTCTCTTATAATTTGATTTAGTATATCTGTGTCTGTTTTTGTGCAAGGATACATATTTTTGAGTTCCGATAGTGTGTTTGAAATAGTTTGTTTGACATTGGTGGCGGCAGTGTTGATTGTGAGTATATCTGAGGTAGATGGTGGTCTGATGATCGTGTTATAGTTATGCGATTGGTTTGTTCTGTTGCTTGTATATTGCGTAAGCCTCCCCTTTTGTGCATCTTCTCTCTGTCTTAATTCTCAGCACCTCTTTTTCTTTTAAGAAAGTTGGACAGTTTCTGTCATTAGGTGAATGAGCGTGAATTTCTGGATCATCTTCGCAATTTATGCATTTTGGTAGAATGCATTTTTCTCTATGTTGGGGGAGAATATCAGTGCTAATTTCCTGGGAGCAGTTACTGCATCGGTGTGCAGTCTCTGATTTAAAGTATTTTTCTTTGTGGTTGATTCTTTAGCACTTAGTACATCTCATTGGGCTCACCAGATACAAATTTATTAAGATACGCTTGTGCTAGAGAATTTATCTGTTAATTGGGATGTTCCTTGCTTCCTAGTACTTTACAGTTTGGAATTGTCTTTGCCGGTGTCGGTTCTTAACCTCACTTTTATATGTTATGGATTAACCAATTACTTTGTGAGACGATCTTTTTTTGATTAAAGAAACTAAAAGTGAACAAAGTTTTTATGTACTTTTTTATGTAAAAAAAAAATTGTTTGTTTTATTGTCAGATTAATTTAACAAGAAATAAGAAAAATGTTTGCTTTGATTCATTGACATTAGCACATTTTTTGAAAAGGAGAATCAAAGCAAACATTTTTCTCCGCTTTGAATGAAAAATACGCGCCGAACGTGAGTTAATGAAAATTAATTTTCAATATTATATTGATTCAATATATATTGTTTTTTAATTTAAAAACAAAAAAAACCGTATCGATTAAAAAATCATGGCAAACTGAACTATACATTAGTGATTTACATAATAATATGTTAATGACTTTATGAATGTAAAATAACTTTAATTTATAGCGGAAATCATTTAGACAAAAAGAAAAGGTAAGTAATTCCAAGAATTGTTTATGAAATATTATAGTTCTTATGAAGTGTGACACAAGTGCAACCTAAAGGTTACGTGAGTTTCCTTTAACAACTAATCTCTATTCATTGGCTTAGGTAGTTGTAAAAAATGCATTAGTATTTGTAAATTAGAATGGCTCTTCTTATTGTAATAGATAATTTTTGATTAGAATCGTTTGATGTTTTAAAAGCGATAAAATTCTTACGTGCACACATATTATGTAAAAATGTATGTTAGTTATAAATTTTTTTTTTTGGAAATAAACAAGTTAATCTAACAGTAAGTCGATGCAACCGACTTATTAATAGTTTTTTGTAAGCCGATGCAACCGACTTATTAATAATCTCGTTTGCACTGGGGCTCGTTCGGAAGCTTCCAAATTCCGAACCCATGGACGAAATCCTCACAAATTTCAGAAACATAAATCAAACAAGAAGGATAATCATTGTACCAAATTTAAAGGTTCTATATTTATTGGTTTTGGAGATAATCTCGTTTGCTGTGGGGCTGGTTCGGAAGCTTCCAAAATCCGAACCCATGAACCAAATTTTATTAAATTTTAGAAACTTAAATCAAACTGGAAGGAACATCATTGTACCAAATTTAAAGGTTTTATCTTTTCTGGTTTTGGAGATAATCTCGTTTGCTCCGAAATTATTCGGAAGCTTCCAGAATTCGAACCCATGAACCAATTTTGTCCAGATTCGAACTTAGCTTTCCTTTCATAATTAGCAACCTACTATATAAATTTCATCAAGATAGCTTTGCTAGGTTTTGAGTTATCGTGCGAACGGGCGGATTTTAAATCGACTCAGAAGGTGATCCTGATTCAGAATATATATACATGTCCATATCTAACTTGCTTGTTTTTGCTGGTTACAAACTCCATATCAAAGTTAATATACCATATACTTTAGGTGTAGGGTATAAAAATAGCACATTACTCCTTCTTGAGTTATTGAATAAACCTAACTCATATAGAAATGACAAAACGCTTATTTTGAGAAATTAAAATCAAACAAATTTTTGAATACCTTTATAAAAATAAATATCATGAAACATTCAAACAAATTCTACTATTAATATTTAGTCTCTAAAAGATCTAATTTAGTCTCTATTAGAGACATTAGTCTCTATTTTTATGTAATATGTATAACATTACATTTGTTTAAAATGTTGAAAAAATTCTCGGTTTCTTTTAAAATTTGCATACTGAAAAAAAGCAATGATGAGGATTAACACAAATTTTTAAGAGAAATATTTAATTTCTTCTGTTTCATTTATCTGTACATTGTTAATTTGGAATTTTATGTTAAGAAAAAGTTTAAATTAAAATCCCAGTCAGTGGTATTCATACACAACCAAACAAAAAGTTTGTCTCTCCCAAAAAAAATTCGAAAATAATATCTATAGAATACCCTGCCAATTTTACTACAAAGCCATTTAATACTAAATGCTTAACATGTATTTTACACTTTAGTAAAATCAAAGATTATATAAGTAGTTAAAAATGCCGCATTATGAACAAAATTTTGTCACACTTTTTTTTTATTTGTGCACCCATAGCTAGGCAAATGTGTCAGAATATTTGTATTACTGCAACAATGTACCCAAACAAACTTACAAAGTTACAATTTGTGTCAGAGACCATAGCTAAGTTTGTATACAAATCAATAGTATTGGTTTTTTATCTATGCATAATATTATTTAGTTTATTATACATACAGTTTATTACATAAATCAATTCCAATATGTCCTAAAATATAATATCAAAATTTAAATTTCCCAATGCACCGAAAATAAATATTTGGAAATATTTTTAAATTATGCAGACAAAAATATTTATTTTTTTTAATATTATTTATTATTCAGATAAAATTATTATTTTATATTTAATACATATATTATTGCTATTTAAATTCAAAAAAAGAAAAAGAATTATATTATTACTAATTAATTATTATTATAATTATTTTTAATTAAAAAATAACAAAATATAATAAACATAACAAAAGAAAAATACTTAATTTATAAATCATACTCTCAAAAAAATTGAAACAAACAAAATAAAAATTAAATCATATAAAAACAATAAATGAAACCACTAATCTTCACATTTCCTTTACTTTTCTCTTTATATTTTAGTTGCAGATGCTGCTGAATCTAACTTTGCTTGATATCTTGATTTAACTTTGTTGTGAAGAGAAAAATGTTCCATCTATACAGTTAAAAATATGATCAAAAAGAAGCATTGTTACAGTTAAAGTTTGTTGAATTCCTTTCAAGCAGTATACTGTAACTTTCTTATTTGATACAATTTCTACTTTTTTATATATTCCTGAAATTATTTCATAAAATGATAAACTGCGTTGTTATTTGACTTTAGAGCTTTTGTTGTACTGATTAAATTCTATCATCATGTTTATACCAAAAGCAACGGCACGGCTAAAGACTTGGGTCGCTTGTCATTAATATACCACAAAATGTTTATACCCATACGATAGGATCGGGTATAATAAAATTACTCCTCCTTTTGTAACACCTCGAAATAAGCGAGCTAGATATACCTTCAAAGGTATGGATCGGATCAGAAAAAAATTCTAAGACTTTTGAGCCATGTCCGTCCGTCCGTCCGTCCGTCAGCACGCTAACTCAAAAACTAAGAAAGCTAGAATCTTGAAATTTACACAAAATATTCTGGGAGTAATTTGTAGGTTTCCTATTTTTTTTGGTTGAGTTTGGACCAAGCCTTAGGGTAGCTCTCGAACACCTAACTTTTAGATCCCCACATTTTTTTTGCAATAGAGCTATGAAATTTTAACTACTGATAGACCTCACAAAAATATTAATTTTATTTTTAATAACTTTTTTTTGTAGCCCCACCCGTTACGGAGCTACAGCTCCCCAAAGGTTAAAAAAAGCTCTATATTTAAATTGTTATAGCACAAGTTGTATAAGGTATATCTTCATTTTGAAAACGCCAAACGATCACTACTTTTATTAGCTTTAAAAGTATATATACAATAAATATATATTTGTGGCATACGGTGTCTTAATTTACCGTTATGTGAAACTCAAATTTTGCAAAATCCTTCAAATCTTCTATCTTCTAAACAGTTTAAGTTGGAAACTTGAAATTTTGACAGATGTTAGATCTTTGAAAATAAGTATGAGTCATTTCAGAAACTTTTTTTGTATCACCCCCCTTTAGGAGCTGTAAGGGGTCAAAAACTGAAAATTTCCTATTTTTAAACACCTGTAACTTGAACACCTGTTAAAATTTTTTTAAAGTAATATATAAAAATTAAAGCTTCAACATTATATTCTTATTTCTGTTAACAACTTTTTTTAATAATGCAGAGTTACTTTATAATTGACGAAAGTGTTACTTGATTTTTTCAAATTTTCTAACAAATTTCTTCAACAAATTTTTTGCATTTGTTTTACTCGATAATTTGAAATTGTTGAGGATATAATGCGTAGTACATAAAAATGCAAATAAATAAACAACATAACGGTTGCTTAAAGAATTTTTATTTATATGATATTAATATATATACATACTTATATAATATCATGTTTATTTACATATCGTATATGTCACTAGTGAATGAATGATAAGAGTATAGATGTATATTATATAGCGCCGTATTTACATACATATATGTATTTTATTGTACTTATAAGAAATTATTCTGTTAATGGAATATTTAAATATAATATAATATTTAAAATTATATTTACTATTTTGTACTAAGTAAATTTAATATACATTTACCGCTTAGTATTAAATGGTACTATAGAATATTTGAAAAAGTTTTGGATTGATAATCGTTATGTGAAAGGTTAGAATCTGTTTTGAAGAATGTACATATAAACATATAGTTTGAATATATGTACAACCCATAGTTCTAGAAATTATAAAATTCACAGCCTGTCACTCTGCTCACAATATTATTTTTTAAAATACTAAAATATTAAAAAAATAATATTGTGAGCAGAGTGACAGGCTGTGAACATACTAACGGTTCGTACGGGTATCTAAGAGTTGACAAAGGCAACTGTATTCTTCCTCGTTTTTATATATCTTAAATATTAGAATCTTCTATATTTTTTGATTTTAAAACAGCTTCTCGTCTTTTTCTTTCATTAATCTTTCTGCTATTCTATTTGCTCTCATGTAATTAATTTTTAGCTTTTCTATAGAATTGGTTTATTTTCCAAACTGCTTCAAATTTTTATAAACACTATTCTGTCTTTTATCTTTTAAACAATAGGAATAGTAGATATCATCAGAACTATTTACTTCATCGATTTTCATTTTGGTGGAAGATTTGAAAATAAAATTTTCTTCTAAATTATCACAGTCGTCAATTTTTTTAGAAGGAAGAGCCTCTTTTTTAAGAAATTTTGTTCGAATAAATTCTATTGGAAAATGATCTTCAAAAAGAAAAATGTTTTTCTTATCTTCATCGAAACCGCATCTTTCTCTCCAAATATTACCTTTTACTAAAAATTTACAAAATAATTTTGCAACATAAGAATTAAGTTAAGAAATAAATTACAGGATCTTTTATTTGGATCTCGAAAAAAAAACAATTAAATTTAATTTTCGAGCTTATTTATTTGACTGCTATAATAATAATTGATTTGTATTAGCAAAGTTAGAGGCATTTATATTAATTAATTGCTTGACTCAGCATTTACAGGCTGATTCTAGCTTAGAAAATCATGAGCAACTAATTATATTTTAATTCACATATTGAAATTTGATATTTTTTTGTTTAACAATTTAATTTAAAAACAAATAATTACGTTAACTCTTTCTAATAGAATTTTTATTCGAAACTTTTTTTTTAGATTATTAAAATAAAAACTTAAAGTTTGAAATTTTAAAATACAAATATATTTATTTTGTATTACATATTTGTATAAACTAATTTTATTTAATTCAATTTAATTTTTTTTTTTATTATATATAAAGTATGTATGTCGGAACATATGATGTTGTTTATTCTCAAGCCAAACCAGAACTTGTTTTTAATGCATTGTTACATTATATTTTCTATGTATTTTCTATCATGTGATAAGTTAATTGACAGAATAATTTAAAAAAAACTGTATTTTTAAAATAATATACTAGGAATGTTTGAAAAGTTTTAGTTAATCGAAATATTAAATTTAAAGTACAATTTTAAAATATTAATTAGAGATGAAATTTTAAATTTAGAATACAATTTGATAATATAAATCATTAATAATTATGTAAATTATTTATTTGAATTTAAGTTTAATTTTTAATTAATTATAACAAGAAAAATTGATAATATGAATTCTCTATATTATTTATAATTATAATTGCTAGCGAATAAATGAGTTTATCTATTTGTTGGCTGAACATGCCGGCCGCCTTGATAGTGTCAGCGAAAGTTGTACTATCAACCTTCATCAACAGGAAGTAGAGCTAACTAGTAAATAGACCTTCGTAAAATGAAACACTTCGTTTTGACGTCTGCTACACGTTCTTTACCATCACTTCCAATGAGAGTATATACAATACGCCCCAGGAGCCATTTTTGAGGGCGAAGGATACCCTGTTGAACTAAAACTAATTTTCGACTACTATTGACCTTGGAGAGAAGAGATGTATTCATTTGACCATCTTTTCCTGAAATCTTGCTAGACAGCTGATATTTTTTATCATCTGGACAGATATTTGATATATGCATTTGTGTTATCTGGATACAACAATGATTTGGCGGATTTTACAGCAACTTCCCAGAGTCCGCCGAAGTGCAATGATCTAGGAGGTATGTGCTCAAATGTAATAGAGTGTTCCGCAGACCAAGTTGTAATGGTTGATTGAACACATTGCTTTAAAAATGGCTGAAGTAACTCTGCTAAATATTTACGGGCACCGACGTTTTATAAGCTATGTACGTTTTATATATTTTATGACCTGTGTTTGTTAGACTTGTGTAAATAGGGCCACAAAAATCGACGCCACTGATTAAAAAGGCAAGACCAACATTGATGAGATCCACAGGCAAATCACCCAATATTTGGTTTCACAGTTTTGGTTGGTATCTGAAGCAGTGTACACTATTTCTCACTACTTACTTGTGTAATTTCTTGCATAAATAATTCAGAACTGCTGGCTAATGATAGATATAAGTCGATGCGACCTTGTACGACAATTTCTAAAATGAAGATAAACAATATACGCATTAATAAATATGTTATTTTTTGGCAACAAAATTGGATACCGAGCACTATAAGTAAAATTTGCATTTCGTAAACAACCCCCTATACGCAACAGATTATCTGTTTTATCAATAAAGAGATTTGAAGCTTTTATGGTACTTGGCCGAAGAACAACTTGGTTTTTATTTAAGTATCCAATTTTAGTAGCGAATTCCTGCTGCTGAGATATATATATAATTTTAAAGAAAGCTTTATCCAATTCGTTTGCGTATAACGGCTGCAGCTTTGGCAATTTTGATGAGAGTGGTGACTTATTGTTCATTTTTAGCTTTAAATTATCAACGAATTTGATATCGTAGACGAAGATTCGACGAATTCTTTTAAAGTTTGATGTTTTATAAATTGATTCGATTAATATTGAACTACAATCTACTGCAAATACACAAGTTGGTGAATTCAGATTGTGCAGCATTCTTTGTTGTGGTAATTTTTCTAGCAATGGTATAAGTTTCTGACTGGTATAGGTTCAATAGATTTGTATAAGAATTCTGGACCTCTCAAAAAAATTGTATCGTGCAAATCTACTATCGTACACCCTCGAGATAATATGTCTGCCGAAATCGATTTATTTTTGACGTGATAGCAAGTAACTCCTGCAGTTAGTTCATGAATTGCGGACACTTGTTTTGCTACGAAAGTTTGCCACTTGGATGCATGTGAGCTCATTCAACCCAATACAATAGTGGGATCCGTCCAAAAGTATTCGGCATTAATTTTTGTTGGAAGTTGATGTTTAATCTTTTGCCAAATTTTGGCTAAAATTCAGGACCTAGAAGCTCGAGTTCAGGCAATGTTCTACTATTTTGGCTTGAAGCAACTTTAGATTTGGCAAACAAAAGATTCACCATAATTTCTTTTGAAGCGTTAACAGTTCAAACGTAAATACTGATTGAGTTCATTTCAGTAAGACTACTTTTGAAGCTCACCCAATGATTATTTCGTTGTTGGGGTAGCCATTCACCCCATGCCAGTTTCAGTAACCACAATTCATGGATGAATAATTTGGAAACTATAGCAATAGGGTTAACCAGTCCGAGTGGATCGTATTCCCAGAAGTTGGCAGTTTTCATATTTACAATTTGCCCAAATTTAAGAAGAATCTGAACAGATTCTTCTCCAATTTACCCCACAACTCCCTATTATCCTCATTTGTTCCATCCCTATCCCATCCCATATAATCACAATTACTTCAAGTACAAAGGATCATATTCCTAGTTTGTGATTTTAGTATAAAAAAAAAAACAGCCTTGCCATCAGAAAGAACAACCCGTGTTGTTACCTTAGAGTTTAGACGACTGAGTTTCCTGACCACTGTCGTAGTTGAATCGAAATTGAACACTTTTGATCTAATATAAATAATTCGTTAGAGTACCATTTTCGAAGTACTAATTTTGCCGATAAAAAGATGGAACTCTAGCATACCGTATTTTTTAAATATTTTTTTAATGTAGTTTGATTGATGCATTAACATGCCTTTCTCTGTATATTCGAATTGTATGCCCAAACAATAATTCAATTTTCCAAGATCGCTCCTTTCAAAACAGCCTTTTATATGATTAACAAAATTGTTGATATAATTTTCATTATTAGATGCAATTAGTATGTCATCCACGTATATTAATACAAGCAACATATGCTGCTCTTTACCACTATAGTATAGACAATTATCATACTCCGATGGTTTAACACCAAACTTCAATATTTTTTTTATTTACATGTGAATGCCATTCTCTCTACCTGACTGTTTTAAGCCGTAAAGCTCGTTGAAGACGAAAAATTTTGTTCTTATTTTGTATTTCATTTTTTATTCGTTTTGTTTCAATTAATATTTCTTTGCCAAGTTCATTGTCAATTAAAAAATTAAGTTCTTTCTGTATTAATAGTGGTGCTTCCATAAAAACGTTTTCACTCATGTAACTATTAAGATATGCATTGGTAATATGCAATTGACGAATATTCATTTTGTATCGACAGGCTAATGATATCATTAAACGTATTGAGCTGAATCTCGTAACTGGTGAAACTGTACTATGAAAGTCAACCCCTGGTCTTTGAGCAAATGCTTTTGAAACTAATCTGGCACTTTTCCTTTATAGGATTTCACTTTTTCTTTATTGGAATCATATTTATAGCAGAAAACAAAACGACTACCAATGATGTTTGAAGCCTCTTTTCTATCAACTGTATTCAACGTTTTACATTTAATGTGAACGTTTTGCTTTTTTAAGTTTTGTAATTATTTTTCCATTATTTCCGTGATTGACGTCGTGTTCATCATTTGAAGAATCTGCAGTTTCATATTCACTTTCAATTTCTTTATTTAAGCATACTTGTGAGTCTTCTTTATTATTCTGAAATTGGCTTTGATTAATAATTAGATAATTCATAGACTTACTTGAATTTAGTTCTGGTCCAAATTCTAGAAGTTGTTTATTAAATGTAGGAAAACTTTTTAAAGATATAACATCGCGAGAAGTTATGATAATTCTTTTATCTGGTACATATATTCGCCCTTTGATTCATTTGTTGAATTCTGCGTTAAGATATTCTGTACCATTATCACTTTGTAAATTTTGTATTCTTTTCCCCGTAATATTTTCAATCATGGCCGTATATTCTTTAAATTTGCTCAGTACATAAGATTTTTTATTAATAAAATAAAATTCAGACCACTTGCAGTCATCTATAAACGTGACAAAATATTTTGATTCTCCATAGTTCCGACCCTCATAGATTCGACCCTCATAGGTCCACACATGTCACTATGTATAATTTCTAAAATATTACTTTTTCTTTCTGATAATTTTGGATAAGGCAAGGATGTCATTTTAGATTTTATACAATATCACATTCAAAAGTTTTTGGTTTTTCTTTGTGATTTAAATCAATATATTTAATTATCTTTGATAGATTATATACATCTCGAATATTTAGATGACCAAGTTTCATATTTCAAAGAATTTACCTGTTTTTGAGATTTTTGTTGGCATTCCGATGCTATATACGCTAATTTATGACATCTATAAGATTTTACTGGTTTAAGTGGGTATGTGGGTTTACAGATAAGTGGGTATGTGGAATACATTTTGCAATGCCTCTATCATATCATTACACCTCTCTGAGTTAAAAGCATTCTTAACGTCCAGTGTAATAAGAAAAACTATTTTTCTGGAATAGTGGTTTCTCTTTTCGGCTGCTTCTGCAATTTTTGTCACCGTTTGAATAGCATTTAGCGTTGATTTCCCCGGCCTAAATCCAAACTGCTTAACTGCCAGATCACCTGCAGCTCTTATCGCCATACCCAATCGAGCTTTTAATAATTTCTCGAGCAGCTTCCCAGCTGTGTCAGGCATACATAGTGGTCTGTAAGATGAAGCCGTAAAACGTTCTCCTTTACCCTTGTCTATCAATACTATACTTTTCCTCCTTCCATCTCTTGCAAAAACCGCCTTCTATTAAACAGGTATTGTACATGTCGAGCATTGTCTCCGGGCAAACATCGACTGCTGTTTTTATGGCTTCGTTAGGAATCCCTTCAGATGCAGGTGCTCTCTTGTTCCTCAGATACCTCGCCGCTGCTTCTAGCTCCCCTAGGGTGAATTCTGGTATTTCCTCATTTATATACCCTGAATATATCTCGTTTCTTATTGGATGTGTGGAGAAAAGCACATCTACAATGAATTCCATTTTTTCTGCTGTCATTGCACTATCAGCTGCTGGAGCTTTGAATTTCTTCATTGCAATCTTGTGCCCTAAACCCCACGGCTCGGTATTCACCTCTTCGCATAATTCTCTCCATTTTTTGATTTTGCTTTTCTTTATGGCAATTCGGAGTCGTTTTCTTACTATCTTGTGCTCCATCGATGCAATCGCCGCCTCTGGTCTGGTTCTGATCCGCTGTGCCACCCGACGTAGGTGCAAGCATTTCCTCCTTATTTCTGTTATTTCATGCGTTCACCAATATACAGAGCGCTTATTTTCTCTCCATTTTTCCGTGGCATAGATACTTCGCAGGCCCGTGCAATGCTGTTCATCACTGAGTTAGCCACCGCTTCTGCTTTTGCTCTACCCTCTAAATTTTGCGAGAACTGCCTTACTCTTTCAAGGCTATTACTCAAAGTCGACCTCATTTTATTGCGATCAAGTTTTTCCACATTCCATCTAACATTTAGGTCTCGACTTCTCAATCTCTCTGTCGGAGCAGCATGTAACTCGAATGATATGTATTAGTGATCGCTACCAGTGTAGTCCTCCAGTACTTCTCATTTGCGAATGCCATTCAAGAGGTCAACTGATGCTAGTGTTGTATCTGGTATCGTTTCCGTGTACCCAGGGCGTCGAAATGTAGATGTTGCCGCTGTATTTAACACTATCATGTTTTGTCTAGCTGCCATGTCCATTATTTGCTTCCCTCTGCTGTTGGTATGTGGCTCTCCACATTCTACGGCTTTAGCATTGAAATCCCCAGCCACTACTATGTTCCTCTTTATTTCCGCTATTACGTCTTCTAATTTTTCCATTTTCATTTTGTATTGCTGCGTTGTTTGGTTTGGTGTGAAGCAGCAGCTAATAATTGTGAGCCTGTAGCTTTTGATCCAAACAAAACCTTCATCGTTACCATGGCTTTCGATTTTAATTTTGTTTGGGCTTACTAACCAGATCGCCGCCGTATTTGTTGCATCAGAAAACCAGTTCGGGATGTCTCTATTCCTATACTGTTCACTTATTATTACTACGACGGTCTTTCTCTCCTGGACATTCTGAGTTAAGAGATCGTCTGCCACAACACTCCTATGCATATTTCCTTGAGTGAACCTAGTCAATGAAACGCCTTTTGACCTTCCTTACTTTGAAGTGCCTCACGAAAAACCTTACACGTACCCGACCCCACACATGGTCAATCGCTTACACTTTCTTCTTTTCGCCCAGCACACATTTTGGGGCCTGTACAAAAATTTTCACGATATGCCCTTTTTGTCCGCACTTATAGCACAAATCTTTCCGATCAATGTCCTTGCATCTACTTTTTATATGACCGAAATTTAGACATCTATAACACTTTGGAACTTCCGCTCTTAGTGTGATTCTGCATCTTATTAATCCCACTGTAATTTTACCCGCTTTTAATATCTTTTGAGCGTCTTTCTCCTCCATCTCCACTACGCCTAAGATTTGCTCTCTCCTGTTAGATTTTGAAAGCGACAGTCTGCATTGCCCTTTTTTCTTCAGATCTCTGTCCAAAGCGCTTCGCACTTCTTCAGGGGTTGTTAGGCTATCCAGGTCCCGGATCTCGAGCGTTGCTTTGGGCGTTAAACTTTTAACCCCAGCCATTTCTCCCAAGACCTTTTCCAGTTCTTCACTAAATTCCCCGTTGTCTGCGGATCCTTTGCTCATTTCCACAAGAATATCTCCTTTCTGTGCTCTGCGGATCTACAACATTTTACTGGTTTACTCACATTATTTATTTCTCTTATTTCTCTTAAAATAATAATAATAATAATAAAAGGAGGTATGTGTTCAAATGTAATAGAGTGTTCCGCACACCAAGTTGTAATGGTTGATTGAACACATTGCTTTAAAAAGAGCTGAAGTAACTCTGCTAAATATTTACGGGCACCGACGTTTTATAAGCTATGTACATTTTATATATTTTATGACCTGTGTTTGTTGGACTTGTGTAAATAGGGCCACAAAAATCGACGCCACTGATTGAAAAGGCAAGACCAACATTGATGAGATGCACAGGCAAATCACCCAATATTTGGTTTCACAGTTTTGGTCGGTGTCTGAAGCAGTGTACACAATTTCTCACTACTTACTTCTGTAATGTCTTGCATAGACAATCCAGAACTGCTGGCTAATGATAGATATAAGTGGTTGAGACCTTGTGCGACAATTTCTAAAATGAAGATAAAAAATATACGCATTAATAAATATGTTATTTTTTGGCAACAAAATTGGACACCGAGCACTATAAGTAAAATTTTTCGTAAACAACCCCCTACCCGCAACAGATTATCTGTTTTATCAATAAGGAATAATAATAATAATAAATAATAATAATAATAAATAATAATAATAAATAATAATAATAATAATAAATAATAATAATAATAATAATTAATAATAATAATAAATAATAATAATAATAATCATTTTTTTTTTCACGAGGGGTGAAAAATCTTTTAAAGAGCTTTTAGAGGGTCCGCACTTTAAAAGACTGTGAGACTCCCGTGATGTTAAATTGAGGCTCTCAGCTCTCTGGATTACTCACTAAAAAACACCCGACTCCGCTCCCACGATGAATTCCAGGAGCCGCTCTCGCATTACTTCATGTTGGATCGTGCTACCTTCGTTTGTTTTTTATTCAAGTTTCATCAATCTTCCAGATATTTTAGAAGTTTTTTGTTTCTCAGCGTTGCTTCTATATAAAATGCTACTGCGTCCCACTGCTCTTTGCTTTCTAGCATAACGCCGACGATGGTTTCAGGGGTTATAGGCCCTATTGCCGCAACCAAAGAGCTTCTGTGTTCTTCTGTCAAGCCGCACTCAAAAAATGGGTGACAGGCTGTATCCTCCACAGCATTACAGGGTCTGCACCCGGGCTGGCTACCTTACCCATTTTGAATAGGTACGAACGAAAGTATCCATGTACTGACAAGAACTGTGTGACATAGAAGTTGATTTCTCCGTGTAGCCGATTATTCCAGGATTCTAACTGAGGAATCAGACGTGCTGTCCATCCACCGTTCCGGTCATTGTCCCATCTTTGTTGCCATTGTGCCATGGTGAGCGATCTTGCCTCCATCGTTGCCTCCTCCTTGCTGGTTCCCGGGTCCCTTTTAAAAATGCTGTTCCGCTCGCGCACTAGCAGATCAATCAGGATAACGTTCGCGATAACTGTTACGGCCGAATGCGACACCCTTCGAAAGAAGCAGGCGAGGCGAAGAGCTCCTCTCCGTTGTACCGACCTTAGTCGATTCCTGCAGTACTCTTTGTTAAGAGCATCCGCCCAGATCTCAACCCCGTACAGTAATATGGATTGCGCCACCATCATGAACCGCCGCCTTTTCTTTGGTTGAGGCCCGCCAATATTCGCCATAAGCATACTAATTTGATTTGTAATCCTCGCTATCTTATCTGCGGCTTGTTTTATTTGTTTCCAGAACGTGAGTTTTGAGTCGAACATGATCCCCAGGTACTTTGCAGATTCTTTTGTCTCTATTGTTTGGGATCCAGCTTGTATTGTAATTATTGTTGAAATCCGTTTCCTTGTTAGGATGACAATTTCTGTTTTTTCTGCTTCTAATTCCAACCCATGCAGTTGCATCTAATTGCACACTCTTCTCATGACTTGGTTCAGTTTGATCTGTGCCTCTTCCACACTCCGTTCTGTGATGACTGCTGCCACATCGTCTGCATAGCTCACTAGTAGAGTTCCTTCCGGCATCGCTATTCGAAACAATCCATCGTAAACAACGTCCTACAAGTCTGGTCCTAAGATGGACCCTTGGGCAGCACCTGCGGTTATTTGTTTCCTTCTGGTTCCGCTTTCAGTGTTGTATACTAAGCTTCATTCATTAAGGTAATCTTCTAAGATTCTTTGCAGATAAGTGGGTATGTGGAATACATTTTGCAATGCCTCTATCATATCATTACACCTCTCTGAGTTAAAAGCATTCTTAACGTCCAGTGTAATAAGAAAAACCATTCTGGAATAGTGGTTTCTCTTTTCGGCTGCTTCTGCAATTTTTGTCACCGTTTGAATAGCATTTAGCGTTGATTTCCCCGGCCTAAATCCAAACTGCTTAACTGCCAGATCACCTGCAGCTCTTATCGCCATACCCAATCGAGCTTTTAATAATTTCTTGAGCAGCTTCCTAGCTGTGTCAGGCATATATAGTGGTCTGTAAGATGAAGCCGTAAAACGTTCTCCTTTACCCTTGTCTATCAATACTATACTTTTCCTCCTTCCATCTCTTGCAAAAACCACCTTCTATTAAACAGGTATTGTACATGTCGAGCACTGTCTCAGGGCAAACATCGACTGCTGTTTTTATGGCTTCGTTAGGAATCCCTTAAGATGCAGGTGCTCTCTTGTTCCTCAGATACCTCGCCGCTGCTTCTAGCTCCCCTAGGGTGAATTCTGGTATTTCCTCATTTATATACCCTGAATATATCTCGTTTCTTATTGGATGTGTGGAGAAAAGCACATCTACAATGAATTCCATTTTTTCTGCTGTCATTGCACTATCAGCTGCTGGAGCTTTGAACTTCTTCATTGCAATCTTGTTCCCTAAACCCCACGGCTCGGTATTCACCTCTTCGCATAATTCTCTCCATTTTTTGATTTTGCTTTTCTTTATGGCAATTCGGAGTTGTTTTCTTACTATCTTGTGCTCCATCGATGCAATCGCCGCCTCTGGTCTGTTTCTGATCCGCTGTGCCACCCGACGTAGGTGCAAGCATTTCCTCCTTATTTCTGTTATTTCATGCGTCCACCAGTATACAGAGCGCTTATTTTCTCTACATTTTTCCGTGGCATAGATACTTCGCAGGCCCGTGCAATGCTGTTCATCACTGAGTTAACCACCGCTTCTGCTTTTGCTCTACCCTCTAAATTTTGCGAGAACTGCCTTACTCTTTCAAGGCTATTACTCAAAGTCGACCTCATTTTATTGCGATCAAGTTTTTCCACATTCCATCTAACATTTAGGTCTCGACTTCTCAATCTCTCTGTCGGAGCAGCATGTAACTCGAATGATATGTATTAGTGATCGCTACCAGTGTAGTCCTCCAGTACTTCTCATTTGCGAATGCCATTCAAGAGGTCAACTGATGCTAGTGTTATATCTGGTATCGTTTCCGTATACCCCGGGCGTCGAAATGTAGATGTTGCCGCTGTATTTAACACTCTCCCCATTCTACGGCTTTTGCATTGAAATCCCCAGCCACTACTATGTTCCTCTTTATTTCCGCTATTACGTCTTCTAATTTTTCCATTTTCATTTTGTATTGCTGCGTTGTTTGGTTTGGTGTGAAGCAGCAGCTAATAATTATGAGCCTGTAGCTTTTGATCCAAACAAAACCTTCATCGTTACCATGGCTTTCGATTTTAATTTTGTTTGGGCTTACTAACCAGATCGGCGCCGTATTTGTTGCATCAGAAAACCAGTTCGGGATGGCTCTATTCCTATACTGTTCACTTATTATTACTACGCCGGTCTTTCTCTCCTGAACATTCTGAGTTAAGAGATCGTCTGCCACAACACTCCTATGCATATTTCCTTGAGTGAACCTAGTCAATGAAACGCCTTTTGACCTTCCTCACTTTGAAGTGCCTCACGAAAAACCTTCCACGTACCCGACCCCACACATGGTCAATCGCTTACACTTTCTTCTTTTCGCCCAGCACACATTTTGGGGCCTGTACAAAATTTTTCACGATATGCCCTTTTTGTCCGCACTTATAGCACAAATCATTCCGATCAATATCCTTGCATCTACTTTTTATATGACCGAAATTTAGACATCTATGACACCTTGGAACTTCCGCTCTTAGTGTGATCCTGCATCTTATTAATCCCACTGTAATTTTACCCGCTTTTAATATCTTTTGAGCGTCTTTTTTCCTCCATCTCCACTACGCCTAAGATTTGCTCTCTCCTGTTAGATTTTGAAAGCGACAGTCTGCATTGCCCGTTTTTCTTCAGATCTCTGTCCAAGCGCTTCGCATTTCTTCAGGGGTTGTTAGGCTATCCAGGTCCCGGATCTCGAGCGTTGCTTTGGGCGTTAAACTTTTAACCCCAGCCATTTCTCCCAAGACCTTTTCC